>BMAO01004020.1:0-15001 GCA_019973975.1 Trichonephila clavata | reverse complement strand
AAATTTGAAGGAATAATTCATTAAAGTACGCATGCCGGAATTTTCCAAGTATTTACCAGCCACGTTTGAAAATACTTGAAAATTCATATATGAAATTTTTTCTATATTTGGTATACTTATCAGTGCGAACAGTTATTTTCAATTATTAAGGGAATTACATCTCCTGTAAGAAATAGTATTAATCACACTCACCTTGAGTCAGTTTTGAAATTAATCACTGCCAACAAAATTTCTATCGAAATAGGAAAAATAGTTGCAGACCAGAGATGCCAAGTGTCAGGAAGAAAACATTAAATTGTTGTTATCCTTTTGTATATGTTTACTATAATGTATTATTCAAAATAAACCAACGTTTCTATAAATATTGATTTTTTTGGGGCCTACCTAAAGTTTAACCTTGCTTGCTTGGCTCAAGTAAGCCTTTGAGCATTACACCCTTGTATTACATTAATAAGTAAACTATCGTAATTTTCCAAATTTCAGATATTTTAAAAACTTTTCGTTTTACATTGAATGCTTGGTTATTTTTATTTCATTATAATATATTTTTTCCTAAAGAATTAATATTCCAAATAATATTTCCTTCCAAAAATACTATGATAAGAATCTTGACATTTTACAAAGATACAAACATTAGATTTTTTTTTCTTCGTTAATTTATCACTTATTTACACTTTTGATTTAATCTAGGAAAAATCTTAAATGAAGAATTTGTATTCTTATGAGATTAATATCTTATTATATCAAATGTGAAATTCTTTCTTTTATTAGGCTCAATCACTAAATAAATATGTACTCGTATCATTTATTGACTATTCAATGATAATAATATAATATGAATAAAAGGCTGAAAATATTTAATTAAATCTTAATACGTATTCTCAAAATCGACTCATTTATTATTTGTCCCTTTCATTAAATTAATATTAAATTGTTAAGAAATCATATACTATAGACCTTGTTTTACAATGTATTCTAAATAAATAGTTTCATCTGTAATTACCTGTACCTTCGAAAGACATAGAAATATATTATATAGCATCTTTTAAAGCTAACTTTTCCAGTTAAATCCTCAGAAAGTTTGCTCTCATTTGAATTATATATAGCATACCTTTGAATTATAAATCAATATAAAAACAGAAATATTTTATTCTTGCTGCTTACATTATGTATGTTAATCTAAATTATAAAGAATATATTAATACAGACAACAGAATAATATCTGCGATTTTTTTAGGAATATTTTATTGAAACTTCCTTGTCATTTCGTACTGTAGTATTATCACAGTTTTTTTCCAAACATATTTTACATGTATTTTTTATTATTGTTACACAGGAAAGTGAAAAGGGCAAAACATTTAATTTGTTTTTCCCCAGAAAGAACAGAAAAAAGCACAGAATTCTCCCTTTAAAATGCCCCAAAGCGAAATATCAAATTACCTGTAAGTATTTCTTAACTGAAAATGATATCTTCTGAGCTTGACTCACCTTCAGCCATCAAAAAGTGTTACATTGGAAAAAAATCATTCTAGCTGCGATTTTACAACAGTTTATATGCCCCGAGAGGATGATTAATTTTTATTAAAAAATTAATTAAATTAAAAAAAAACAATTCTATTTTTATTTTACCACAGGTATTGGGTAACTTCATTAAAATACTATTTACGTTATCAGCTATTTTTTTCTCTTTTCAAATTCCTATTCATTGTATTATTTTCTTGAAGCATTATTATTGAAACATTATTTGAAAATTATTAATTTATCTCAGTGTTTCATTTATAACACTTCTTTGCAACCCTATTTCATATTTATTGTATAATGAATTATTAATTAAAACTATATTCAGTTTTTATCATTAGTTTTTATTCATGCAGTTTTATTTGGAAAAAAAAATGGCTGATATGTGTTACTATGTGTTACTACAACAACAAGTTATGTAAATAACTTTAAATTGAACTCTCTCTCTCTTCTAAATTAAATATTAATATACTTAACAAACAGACCAAACCATAATTTAAAGATGATTATTAATACAAAATATTGGAAGAAGTAATGTACCTCTAAAATTATTATAATAAAACAAAATAGGGATTGCTACGAATAAACCAATTCCGTGATTAGTTGAATTTTAATACAACTCAGCAGACTCTTAAAATGTAACTATTTACATAAAATATTTGCATATCAATATTCAAGAATTCTAGTCAATGGTATTGTTCTTCTTTTCGAGTAAGTTGACTCCGAAGATTTAAAATTTACGTAAAACCTTCTGTTCCTGAACACACTAAGATAATTGAAACAGAAATATTGAAACAAACCAGTAAAGTAAATCTTAATTCTAAAAATCCTTAAAACCAGTTTTAGTCAATAAAGGTCTTTATTTATTTTTTTAAATGAAAGAAAATATATGTAAACGAAAAAGATATACCTTAGAAAATTTCAAACATTGCTAAATGTTAACAAAGATATTTTCGTCATAACCCCTTTTTAACCCAATAATTCTTCGTTCCATTTATAAAAGAGACTTTCTATACATTGGTTAAACTCCTACCAAATCTTTCAATAAAAGAATGTGTACATTTGTATCAGCATGGATAAAAGAATTTTTTATCATAGAGGGCTTACCTAGCTTAAGAATCAAAGACAACACAATGAACCGAAATGTTAAAAGAAGACTTTTGGTGTATGACATGGCAAATGGGTATGAAATACAAGGGGACTTTGAAATATTTGGAAGATATTTCTATAGGTCACTGAGAACTTTGAGAGAGAGAGAGATTTTATATCAATGTACAAGTGCAACTACATTAAAAAATGCCAATACATTAATATTTTAATAATGTGTGCAAATTCTTCTGTAAGTTCAAATAATGAAAATTATAAAAAAAAAAGAAATAACCACTTTTCAAAGGCATAAGAGAAATCATTTTTGAGAAATTTAATTACTTATACTGGATATTTAGAGAATCTTGCAATGAGCTTATTTTTATATTTTATTACAAATACTAAAATATATTAAAATTAATAATATACCAAATTGTTTATACAAAAAAACAGAGATATTTCGCTATACAAATAAAATAATAATAAACAAAAAATAATAAAATTGTTGTAAATTTTTTTAAAATGACTTTTCATTATTATTTATGAATTTATGAATTATTATTTGCTTGTGTATGTGCACACACTTGTTTGTATGCGTGAGGAGTAATTACGAGAGCACAAATAATGGAACAGTATTCCACAATAAAAGGTTATATTTTCGTTAAATGAAACTTGTTCAACTCAGTTTCCTCACAGTGAGGCAGAAATGATACATTTCAACCATTGGCAAGTTAACTTTACCATACTAAAGACATTCCAAGTGCCAATACTAGTGTAACTCTTTAAACAGGGGTGGGGCGTGGAAAGTTCCTTTTTTGAACATGTTCCAGTGATGTTCTTAGAAAAGAGAAGGGCGTAGCAAGGGGTTCGGTGTAAGGGGCGGAGTGGGATATTTGTGTCCCACCTGTCTTAGTTTCAAACGTGTGATGATCGAGGTAGCAGCGCATATTTTCCGAGGAGGCATATTTTTCTAACGGTCGGTCAGTGATTGCACTGCAACGTACCTTTCGTCGTCAATTCGATATTCTCCACAAGATCACATTTCTGATCGAAAATGTGTTTTAAAGTGGAATGATGCCCTTAGAGCAATGGGAATGTCTCCAAAGAAAGGATATGATCTCCGAAGGCCGTTAGAACACCTGAAAATGTGCAACGAGTTCATTTGTCAATTCACACCGGTATGTGTTAATGATCCAACAATTCTTCTTACCCTCTAACCAAGAAAGGTATCCTGACAACGTGTGGTTACAAGATGGGGCCACAGTCTACACCTCCAAGGTTTCCATTGGTATTTTAAGAGTACTCTTCCCCGAATGACTGATCTCCCTGCTAGGGGACGTAAACTGGCCTGCGTGCTAACCTGATTTATTTCCTCCTGATTACTTCCTGCGGCTTTAGGGTTTGCAGCCCCGGGATCCCGGGTTTAAAAAACCTAATTCCGGGATTAAATTTTTGTCTGTGTGTGTGAATTACAATTTGAAATTTTTTTCAAAGTATTGTGTGAATCTGGTATTACATTTAATATAACTTATTTACTTTTTTTTTACTGTATACATTTAATGTGTCAGTTTTCTTACGTGTTGAAGGGTTCGTGAAGGGTGTCTTTGATATGTTTTCTCTTATTTTTTTCTGTAACTTTCTCCCCATTGCGAGTGGAGTCAGAAAACGGACATTTCTACCACCCTCAGGATGTCCGGTGTCAGATAACTTGGACAGAGGCAATTGGAATTTTTGGAAGACATCTAGTAGAGCTTTCAGCCCCGGGATCCCGGTGGTTTTCCCAATCCCGAAATCCCGAGGATAACAAATAACTATTCCTGCAATTTAATTTTTGTCTAAATTATATTCAAAAAAATATTTTCTCAAAAAAATTTTCTAAGAATTTAATTTATCAAAATTTTATATTTTGTTTATGAAATATGTACGTAGAATTTTTTTTGTGCAATTATAAGTGCTATAGGTAAAAATAATACATGCACAGCTCTCATTTCTCGTATGGGAGAACGTCGTGCAGATCTAAGTGACTCACTGCAATGCTTACACAATAATATAAGCAACATCTCAAGAATAGATTTTATCACTGTTCCTTCTTCAATTAAATGCCATTAATTAATAGCGGACCATCCTGGTAGACTTGAGACACTTCAAATCCCATTGCATTACTAACAGTTCATGCAACTGGATCTTCAATTTCAAATGAGGTAACGCTTGAAATTGATTCACATTCTGATTCAATAACAGGATCAATTTATATATACAAAAACCATTAAGTATAGCAGAAGAACTAAATAAAGTTATCAAAGAGGTATATGCACCAATGCAGATTTGAGACACTGTCATCAAAAATTCAAAAGAAATGTCTCTTTTTTGCAAATGGAGGAAGACGTGGTGACTACCTGAAAATAACATACTCCTATTTAATGACGATAATACCTACTAGTAAAGAATTCGAACGAGCATTTCCTTCAGCAGGACAATTTGTAACAAAAATAAGAAGCCGTTTCAAAGATGAAACGCTGGATTAACTGTGTTTTTATAAGCTTATTTACAGAAACAATATAAATGAAGAAATTATTTTTTTTAAATTTCATTTGGTACTATTTTTATTTGTTTTTATGATAAAGTAATCTTTTTATTTTCTTCATTAAAATAATATTAAATCAATTTTTAATTATATCTTTAGTTATATTATGCAATTTCAACTATGCTAATATGTAGGTATTTTTAATAAATAGTCCAATCCTAATCCCGGGATTTGGATAATGTATTCCCGAAATACCGGGATTGAAAATATGACTCGGGATTGCAAACCCTAGTGGGTCCCTGGTCCTCAAGTCCCTGGTTTACAAAGATCGCCTCAAGACCCTGGAAAACCTAAGGAACCACATCCGATCCGAAATTAACCATATTTCTGGAAGATATGCTTAAAAAGGTGACTCAAAATTTTCGAAATCAACTACATTAGTGTATAGATAATGCAGGGAGATTTGTACAGCCGTTGTGTTGAAATTTCTGTAAATTTAAATTTCCAATATTGTGTGGTAGGTGGAAAATAACAATAAAGTCAAATGAAACATGTAGTGAATTTTATTGCATTTCAAAAATATAAGTTTCCCCGCCCCACCCTGTACAACACATACTTCCTAATTCAACGAAAATATGATTCTGAGAGACTTCTAATTGCATCCATTACCTAAATATTACCTACCATCTATAACCATTCGAACGTACGCAAACCCTTATTATTCGAATATTTTGATTGTGTAACAGAGAACCAGACACTATATTTGCAGACGACACATACTTTCCTCGGGATGGCTTGTTTTAACGAGCTACTGCAAAATCTCATGCTATACATGCTAAACATAGCTAAACACTTAATTTAATTTAATTTTTTTAACTTTGTAAATGTTTAATCTGGTATTTTTTGATCATTTTATAATCCCATAAGGTTTGATGTTGTGGCATGACAAAAATAATGCAGAGATATTTTCGGGACAGGATACATGTAAGCAGGTAGAATGAAAGATGCATTTCCCATTTACTACATCTTTACGTTTTAAAAAATAATATAAATTATTTCATATACTGTGTTCAATAGATGCATTATCTTCTGTTTTATTGGCAGAGATTGTTAGGTAAAAAAATAATATCTTCGTAAAAACTGGCCATTTGTTTATATAAAATATGGCATATTACTCAAATGTCATACAAGAAATCGATAAAAAAATTGAAAGACAAAATGTATTTCATGTAGGGGAGAGGGCAAGATGACGACGTTAACAAATTTTTGTTGTTTATTAACTTATTTTTAAGGGTAGTAAAATCAATTTTACATGAACTGTTAGAGTAGTCCTTTGTAGTATTAAAATATATTATTATTTAATTTTTCTAACAAAAGAAATAAAGGATAATTTTATTTTTTCAAACCCTTATCAAATCGTCATCTTGCCCCAGTACTAGGGCAAGATGACTTTTGCCTTGGGGCAAGATGGCGACACTGAAAAAGGTTAAACATATTTTATCTTTTGAATGTATTACATGGTTTAACAAATGATAACGGTGTTTTTACATCTTACAAAGTATCAAACTAAGCGTAATGCATTGTAACGTAATGTTGAAGTGTTTAGTTGTGTAACTAACAATAGTCACAAATAAAAATGCCATTTTTATAATTGGAACATTCCTCATGCCAACACTCTTGGCATATACAGCACTGGATCCATTCTTCTGTTGGGGTTGCTCTTCACAAGCAGGACATCTTATAACACCGTCCTTTGAAGTTGATACAACTGGAATGTTTGGCCTGGATTTTATAGACTTAGGCCTACAGGAACAGTTTTTTTACACCCTTTTTAGCTTCCCGAGCTTTTAATATCTGTTTTTTTTAAAACTTTCTGTTCTTCCTTCTGCTTTTCCTTTGTTCTAACATTTCTTTGATGGGTGTGCTTGTAAAAATGCTACAGCAGAGTTCTTTGCTTTTTTCTTTTTTTCTCATATTATGTTGTTTTAGGCAATGGTTTGAAATAAAAAAAAAACACTAACAGGCTTCTTTGGTGCATTGGAACCAGCATTTGCCATAAGTTCTGGTTTTTCTGGAAGGATTATATGTTGGTTTTCTATTACCGGGGTCTGAGGATAAGCACTATTATTCTCAGTTCTACCACCGATAGTGGCATGGTTAGTAATTTTTAGCGCTGCATAGTCATGTTCGCTAAACACAAGAGGATTATGAGGCTCGATCCCATATTCTTTAAACCCTTTCAACGGCATTTCCAACTGTAGCTGATTTGAAGTAAGTGATGCTCAAAACCTAAACCAATATTTTTGTCTGTGATAGTTTGTTCTGGATGAGTGACCGTACAGTTGCCACATTCTTTGCTATAATGCGTTTTTAACTGGTCGAAAAATGACACACCAAGGGGCTGGAGACGATGTGGTGTGTGAAACGGCAACCCAACTATGATGATGTTTTTCGCTCTGCTATGTAAGATAGCCTGCAAAGTTATACGAGCTTTGTTATTGTCAAAAATCAACAGAGTAGGAGATTCTTTGCTTGGTTTCACATGAAGATAAACGTGCTTCAAATAAGAGAAAAAGGCGCCTCATTTTTCCAGCCCTTATCACTACAATTGCGTACATTTCCTGGTGGGGCTCTTTCTACAAGTTCAGGAAGCATTCGTTTTCTCGCAAAAAAAATCAGAAAAGGTGACAGGTAAAAGCCAGTACCTCTAAAGCAACAGATTATTGTTACATTCCTTCCTCTTTAGGGAAGGGGGCTTAGCGGATGGCAAAAATGTCTTCCTCTGGTCATGAGAAACCAGTCCCAATCCAATGCACCCCTTAGCCCCAGAAGAGAGGGAAGCCAAAGATCGCACGGACATACACTCAAATAAGTGTTCACAGGATTTAATAGAATGGACAACAATAGTTAGTTTAATAAATTCCGAAATATGGAGCAAGATGACGAGCTCGTCATCTTGCCCCAGACTGTCTGTTTAAAAATATTCGTTCTCATTTCCATGAAGGAAAACAATTAATTGACATTTATTCATGGTAATAGGTAGTATTTAAACCAAGTTACTCATAAATATTAAAGAGAAACATTATATCTTAGGTGTATCTGTAGCAGAGCTTATTTATACATGCATAAATGTTATATCGTGGCATCAAAAGACAATCAAAGCTTCACAACTTACACAAAAATGGCGATCCAGCGTGTCTATACTATTTTTTAACGAAAGGCCGAAAGGAGAGCCAGTAGTGTTCATTTGATGCTGCTACCTAGCGGAATACGGAAAAATTAAGATATTCGTCATCTTGCCCCGGTCTCCCCTACATGTACTTTAAATTTTCATTTGGCCCTGAATCATTACTAATTAAGAACTAAATACATCGTCCCGCAGAAGAAATAATGTATATAGAATGAAATAGTAAATTCAGTTAACTTTTGCAAATTTAAGTTATTTTAAATTTTATACTCATATGAATTACATGATTAAATTACGTAAATATGTCATTAAACCGGTTTCTTACAATATTTAATTCAATAAATATGCAAAATATAGTAATATAAAAATAATAAATATAATAATGTACCAACTAAAATATAATAGTATAATAATAAGTATAATAATAAAAAGTATAATAATAATGTGATATATAAATTCAATAAAACTTTTTTTAAAAGAGATCTTAATTTAAAAGTAGAATACTTACCATATATTTCGGCGTATAAAGAGTACCTTTAACACACAAAAGATAGGAGTTTACAAGTGCGAGTTATACACCAGATATAAAAAGGAATGTTTTAAAAATAAAAAATTAGATATGTATAAAAAAGCTGATTTCCGCATATATGTTTAAAAACCATTTATATCAAGGAAATGACATTTCTTGTAATCTTGTATCATTGAATAACACAAAAAGTTCGTCTTCCAATAATAATAATTCCATTTCAAATCACCGAATTCTTTTTTGTCTTTTCACCAGCACTATTACTCTAATCCATAAATGAGCAATAATCTTCCGTTCCATCTAGATTGTTAAGTATACTTTTTAAAAAAGGATTTTAATTATGTCAAGTTTATTTTCATTGAATTATTTTATTATCTACTCATTCACTATACACAGACTTAAAAAGATACGAGCATTCCTCATGTATATTTCAGCTTTCTTTATAAAAAAGGGTGCACATTATACGGCAAATATACCTAAAAGTTAAAAACAGTAATTTGGATGTATAGGTACTCGTAATACGCCGGAACATATAGTATAAGAATTAGAGGGAAAAAACATTAAGCATTAATAAAATCTGTCTGCAAAATTTGTATATTTCATCCTTTATATCATTATACTTTTATTTGGAACAGTCGAATAAATTTTAATAGCAATTTTGCAGCAAACTGCTTCAAATGACCATTATCGCCATTAGATACACCGATTTCTCAATATCGGAGAATTGTATTGAAATTAGGTTCCCTCGATAATTATATGTCTTGGATTGAGCTATTTGGTTAAGTTGCATCTCATCAGACATAGTGACAATAGCTTAATCCCAAACGTTTCTTGTGACACACTGGACAATTCAAATAAAATATATCTATGAAAAAAAGTTTTATTTGGAGATTGTAAATTATTTTTGCTAATTCACATGACCCATAAATTTGTAAAATTTCTGGAGAATCAAAAATAAACTTAAATCATTTAAATTGGAAACTCACATCACAACAGAATTAAGCTTATAGTGTATTTAATAGAATTAAATTATGGAATTAATTATGTAAAATTATAAAAATATAGATAAACAAAAATAAACCTTTTTGACCATTTAAAAGTACCGTAAAATCCGATGTATAACGTGCAATTTTAACACAATAAATAAGATCCAAATTAACGGGTGCGCAAGATACGCCGGGTGTAAAAGTGAGAGCTTTAAAAAATAAAAAGTAGATGAGCATAGAAAAAAAATTAGGCTTCTACATGTATCATAATACTGTTTATTTAAAGGGAATGAATGACACTTCTTATGTGCTTAAAGGTTTGTAGCTGTAGCAGTATAATATTTTTTTCTAAAGCTTGAAATAATACCTCGAATAAATGAATTTAAAACATGAGAGCATTGCGCATGTACATTTCCGGTTTCTTAGTAAAAAGAAGGCGAGCGTTATACGGAAAATATACCTAAAAGTTACAAATTGCTGCTTGAAAGCATAGGTTCGCGTTATACGCCGGATTTTAAGGTAATCAGAATGATAAGAATAATGTAACAAATATTTTAAAATAATTCATAAATAATATTATTTATTTATATTTTTCTGACTTTATGAATTTGACATGTTATAAATCAGAGCTAATATAATGAGTTTTGTTAGGATGCATCCAAAAGCTGCGCATATAAAAATTTAATTTTAAAATAATACACATGAGTACTAAAAAATTATCTCTAAGGACGAATTTTATTTTTAAAGATTAGATCATGACATTTCTTGAATTAACCAGTACCAGGTTTATATTTCATTCGAAATCATACCAAATGTAAAAATATATTCTGAAATGTGTTTGAGTTAAAATCTGTTGATGCATTTTTTAAACGTAATCATATATGAGTAATAAAAATATTGCAATTATAATGTTATTTCACTACGTTTTTATTAAGTTATATTATGTTGCATAGCAAATAATTATTCTTCATTATATTGCAAAAATTGTTATTATAGTTGAAATTACAAGGAATTCAGCATCAAATATCTTAATGCAGTTAGATTATGAATTAATAAACTAGAACTTTATTTGGAAAATGAATATAATTTATGAACGCGTTTTGATACACATAACTTTCTAAAAGGAAATAAAAATCCAGGAAAACCTTATTTTTAATGATCATTGAAAAATTCAAAAACTCCGTGTATAAAAATTGTTTTATTAATAGTGTATTCCTCAATTTTATAAATGAAATAAAAAATATTGGAATTTTGAATTTCCGAGTGAAACTTCTGTAACATTTCCAGTTTTATTTCCTCTTACACTCAAAAAATGTAAGAGGAGTTCTTTTTTTGGAAAGCATAATATACTAATGAAATCTGCTTTTAAAATCACTCGCATGATAAAAATATTTTCTTCAGTTTCAAAGCTACATTTTTCAAAAACAATGTACAATTTATATCTGAAGGCAAAAGGTCATTAAATTTTTAAATTTAAAAAAAGTTATATTTCTAAAGTATTTTATTTTGAACTATAACTTTTAATTCTTATTGACTGCCATGTTTATAAGAAGTGAATTCATTTTAAATGGAGCCATCTGTATAATAATTTGCTATTAACTATCCACTTTAAGGGGGGGGGATAAAAAGAAGAAATACGAAAAAAATTTAATTTACTTTATATTTTAATTAAAATTAACTCTCAAGAAGATAAAAATAAATAAATGGTTCAAAATAAAATGTAAAATATTGCTCCATCAAAATATTAGCTTACTTATTTTTTTCTCAAGATAATTAGCGAATAATATCTTTTTTACAAAAATAAACTTCATGGGCAAGTTACGATATATAAAATACATTTATTCAATAATATCTTAAATATATGTATCAAATAAATTTCGAAAAAAATACTTAAAAGTATTTTACTTTCATTTTTGAATAAAAAGAAATCGAAATGACAAAAATTAGCACAATTATATGTCTTAAATATTTAAGTCAAAATAGTTGATATATGTGTATATACATTTTTAATGCATTTCTGATAATTAAAACGGTAATTAAATGTCCACTTCCTGTAACTATACCACTCATTTCTTGTTTTTTGCATTTATGCAATGTCTTTAATTCTCTATTTGGAAAGTGCCTTGGAAACTAAGCAAAAGAGCTGTTGTCGGAAGCCAGAAATATACCGTTAAAGTATAAAAAATAATTTTGATTTAAATTGAACACATAAAATGTTCGAATAGTTTACATGCTGTTGTTTAGAAAAAGAAAGAAAACAAACATAACTTCAATAAAAATCAATATACTATTTCCACAAATATTAAAAAACATATTCTTCATAGTTATGTAATTTTATTTTGAATTCATGTGTATAGGATCGTTTTTGAGCAAAGAACTATTCCAAATCGGATAAATAGTTCTTTTTCTGTGGATAATATTCTGAATACATAACAATGTTACTTTCTTTCTAAATTATTTCAAAAACCTATCTCAAATTTCTTTTACAACGTGCCCTAGAAAGAATTTCTAATATACTTGTAATTACTTATCAAAATAAAATTCTATTTTCTATATTCTAAAAAGTTTCAAAAACAAATAATTAGAATTATATAATTTTTAAATACATTTTTGATTTAATTGTATTTGAAATGAGACTTTTTAGTTCAAATGAAAATCCCAAGCACGCTAACTCAATTTTTGCAACAAAATTATTATTATTTAATAGAGATATTGTTTTCACTATATTTTCCTTCTTCAATTTCATTTTTAAAATTTAAATATTAAGCAATGCATTTCTTATTCTAAAACTGTAATGTTATTAAATATGCATTTATAACTAATGTTTAAAATAATGCAAAAATATCAGAAACCTTTAGAAAATTTATTAAGAAAAGGTAAACTGAAAGGGTTTAAAAAGTTGACAAATCGATAATTCTAGTATTCTCGATTAACAGAATCGAATTAAATATGAAATTTTTTTTTATAAGTTACTTAATTTTTTTTCATAAATTAAATTTTAACTTACATAGTTTATGTACGTATATCAAATTATAAAACTGGAAACAAATTTTGTATATATAGTTTCATCAATCGTACACATTTTTGTGTTTTTAGAGAAAACTCAAACTATATTGTCTTAAAAATTTCTTAAAAGCCTTAGCGCTGTATGGAAGTAGTTGATATACAAATAGGGTGAAATGAAATTACAGTGTTACATTAAAATTCTTTGCACTTGCACTAAATTTTAATGCAACTCTATTCATGGTAATTGATACTGATTTCAAAATTTCCTTTTTAAAATAGTACGACATTATAGTATGTATATTTTTTAATCTTTGAAAACTCTTAAAAACATCTTTTTTAATTTCCGGAACGTAAAGTAGCTAAGTGAATTGAAAACAAAAGTAGAAAAATATGTTAATTGACTGCTGTGTCTTTAGAAATAATTATCTGGAAACAAATTTTCGATGATTTTACAATTACATAAAGATAATTTGTTTAAAAATGTCAAATATGATAGATTTGGTTCTCTACTTAGGTTAGTTCTAAAAGAGAATTATGTTTATCATAATGGTAATTATTATCAACAGATTAAGGGTCTACCACAAGGTGGCCCAGCTAGCAACTGTCTTGCCAATTTATATTTACATTATTTTGAAAATAGTTTCACAGACAACTTAGAATTTTTTTTTTAGTTATATAGATGATATAATCATTTTGACAAGCAAGACAACTTTATACCTAATATTAATTTTTATCCACAATATCTTAATTTATTACAGACAAATAGTAACAGTTACGAAGCAAATTTTCTTGATATAGAAATTAAATTAAAAGATTATAAAATAGTTACTAATATTTATGATAAACGAGAAGACTTTAATTTCAATATTATAAAAGTACCGCATTGGGAGAGTAATGTGCATGTATCTATATTCAGAAATATTGTTCTTAATTACACACTACGCAATAAATTTCTAATTTCTAATAAATCAGAAAAAAATAAAAAATTATAAACATTTTACTAAATACTGTTTAATTCAAAACTACCCTATTAATTTTATTAATAGATATTTAAATAATGAAATTCTAAATAGTAAGGATTAAATTTCCATAGTTTTAAAAGGTTTATATTATAGATTTATTATTCTTCCTAGATCGTTTAAATACCCCCAGTTTCTAGTTTTAGATAAAATTACTTTTTTAGAATATATTATAACTTTTAAACTATATGAAGAGTCTCTAAGATAATGGTAGTATGTTTACATTTCTTATTTTATTATTTTTATTCTTTTCATACTTTTGCTAAGTGCTATTTTTCAGCCTTTGCTTTGTTTTTGAAATTGTATTTGGGTCCAGAATCTGGCAATAATTTGTTTATTGTACTCAGATTTAGCGCGGGCTCTGCATTTCAGTATGCAATTTGTGGGTAAGTTACCTCTTCCTTATAATGGATTTAGAATTCCTATCCATTATTTCAATTGGTATTTGCTCGGTATTATTAACAAAAAAAGGGGGAAGGTTGGCTGGCCAAAAGACATGTTCAACCCCACTTTTATACAGAAGGACTTTTTAAGAAAATTTTATGTATACTAGCTGTCTTAAGTCAGCAATGTTGATAATACTGAAGCATCCATTCTTTTGTATTTTGCTCTGTTGTTTCAATCTTTCATATCTCCTTCTAAATTCTGTTGTATTGTTATCTGGCAATTGATATTCTTCTGAGTATTGATCATGTGGTTCATCTCTCTCTTGTAGAGAAATTTTGATTATATATATATATATATATATATATATAACATTAACATTCATTTTATTTGTTTCAAGTTCCTTGTGATTTTTACTACCCACTGTTTCTCGTATAATAAATGCTGCCTGAAAAAAATAAACCTTGAATGAAGAACTTGAATGTTTTAAATGAAGCTTATCTTATTTAATGTATTATAACTTATTAAGTAAATATACGACTTTTTGAAATCGAAACAACAATTTTAAGTTGATTGACATTTACTAGCAAAGAAATATATGGGTAAATTAAATACACGAAAATCTATTTTAACTTTACTTTCAATTTATTTTATATTTGATATATTTTATTAATAGGCGATTTTATATTTCTGTACAAATATGTTTTTAAATATTTAGCAAAATAAATCTTTTGTGCCTTTTTAAAATTTTATAGTTTAGGCTAC
>BMAO01004019.1:0-52821 GCA_019973975.1 Trichonephila clavata | reverse complement strand
TATTTAAAAAATGGATAAATGTGTATTTACCCCCTGGTTGCACGAATGCCACCAGTAGAACCACATCGTTGATTCTGGAAGAAGTTCGCATCGTTTCAAAAGTATCCTTTATTGTGTCATATCTTTTGTAACACATAACTCGACAAATTTAAAATCTCGGATGAAATTCTTTATTTGCCACTCTGGAAAGAAAAAAAACAATTGATTTATAGCAAAAAATACATTAAAAAGAATTTTCATAAAAAAAAAAAAAAACTGTACATTACTTGCGCGAGCGCTTTCAAGATTTTTTTTTTTTGTCAGTATTAGAATATCTATATATTTTAGAATCTACTTAGAAAAAACTAGTAATGTAACGTTTGAATAGGAAATTGGTGTTTAACAGGGAAATTTATCAAAAAAGGCAATGAACAATAAATGATGAAGTTACGCATGAGAAGCATCAAATAAGGCCACATTCTATGGAAAGTATCTCAGAGAGAATCTTTGACCATCATTCGCAAACTTCTCTTCAACATGGATTCGAACTTGACGTCTCATCTACGATTTCCAACGAAATCGAAATAAAAATAAAATTTGGCAAAAACTCAAATCAATAGGAACCTCCCTAACAGAATACTTTTCGGGCCATACCAAATACAAAATATATCTCTTTCAGTATGGGGAGTCTTAATTTCCTAGATTGCACCAAATGTGAAATAATTGGTCAAAATTAAAGACACTTTCAGAGAGCATTCTTTATTTTTTATCTAATTTAAAATAGTATTTTCAAGATATATATTCTCTATTAGTCAATATATAGCTATAGAAACAAGTAACTGTCTTTAATCTAGTTTTTGATGAAGATGATGAATACTCTGGACGATTTGTGCCATCGAGAATTGATGAAAAGTTTGAAAAAATTAATAGAATTTTTGGAAAACTAATGCCTGAGTATTCTAATGATGGCAGGCGTGGCAAATAATGACAGAGAGACAGTAAAAGAATTGGTCCGAAGATTTGCACATGATGAAAGTTTGCACTACAATTGTACCAAGAAACCTCAACCGGAAGCAAAAGGAGACATAATGCGCTCATTCTTTGTAAAGCAGTACAGTGGAGAAGAGCATCCACACACACACCGTATTCACCAAATCTTGTTTCATGCGGCTTCTACTTGTTCCCAAAAAGGGAAACATCCACTAGAAGAAAGACATTTTTAGTCTGTTGAAGAGGTTAAGACAGAAAAAAACCCGGCAGAAACTTACTAAAGAGAGTGACACTAGACGACTTGCAGCTCTGCTTTGAACAGTGCAAATTTCGCATGCAGTCTTATATAGATAAACAAGAGCTGTAGGTTAAAAGGGATTTACAGCTTCTTGTAGTAAATTTTCAACAAAGCATATTTCCCAGACTACAGTCGTATTTTTTAATTTCCAAATCTCAAAAGTTGAATTATGTTTTGTTTTCTGCGTTTTTGGAGTTTTCCCCCCAAAAGATTGGTCCATAGTGAATTTGAACAATCAAGCAGCGAGACAATGGATAAGACAATGAACAAACTTTAGTATTTCAGTGTTTAATCAAATTCAAAAATAATCATAATTCACTGGTGTTTTTTTTTGTAACTTTTTGCAGAAATTTATTTTTGATCTTTCGCTAATGCTTCATTTTTTCTTTGATTACTATAAATTAATGTAAAATTGTAGTTAATTATTTTTGAAATAGAGAGATAAGAGAATTTATTACTTAAATATTTCAATTATAAAACTCTTTCAAAATAGGAATATTTTTTATGAAAAAAATGTTCATTCTTTGATTTTTAAATTTTATTTTAGAAAGAAAGTGAAGGATGTGGAAATCTATTTCGTATTTCGTTTTGGCTTTAATACTATTTTAGATATAGTGTTGTTTTTTACTATTCCTTTTACTGTTCATTCTTGCCCTCAAAGATGCTTTTATTTTACCAAAATTAAATGTGTAAAAAAAATATGTTTACCTTATAGTTTTCTTACTAATATAATTTATACTACTTTTATTACATTGATAGTATTACCTATATTATTTTTTACTTTATTTTCTAAATGTTTTAATTATGGAGAAAAAATATAAATCTTCATTGATTGTGCTTCCAGATCAGAAACTGAAAAAGCCGTCCTCATAAAAATTTCAGTTTGCAATCAATATTTTTTTTTTAAAAAAAAGAAGTCTTATGAGCAAATAAATAATAAATTAAGAAAAAAATTACTATTTTTTTCCCATTATTTTGCACTAACTTACAACTATATACTTTTAAGGGTAAATAGTTAAGAGATGGTAAACAGCGCTGTGCTTTAGAAATAGTAATAAAAGCGGACTGATGAAACATAAAATAGAGATGAATCAATTAGGAGGGGGATTCGGAAAATAAGTTTCTCCTGTTGACTGTGAAGAGAGTTGTGTATGAACATATAATTAGGCATTAAAGACAAGGCCTAACTTTATTTTTCCACATAAGTACCAAGAACATTGAGACACCGCTTGATGAACTTCAAAAGCCCCACCAGGAAAATTTCATGGCCTTGCATAGGGTAGAAGCGTTTAATGGGAGAACTACATCATTGGGTTGAGGTCAGCAGATGGATTCGGAAAAAATGGCTTCTCAGATCTGGCATTTTGTTGTTGGATGACAATGCGAGATCACACTCGGCGACGGCAATACAAAACCCTCTCGGTTGAGAGCCATCCACCATACAATCCTCATCTCGCACTTTCATCTGTGTTTCCGGCGTTCAAGAAGAATCTCGCAACGCTCAAGTCAAACAAGCCGCTAAACGCTTCTTCCGTATGTAAAGCACTGAGATTTTCCTGGAGGACTTTTTTCAAGCTCATCAAGCGATGTGACAAATGTCTCAATGTATTTGGTACTTATGTGGAAAAATAAAGTTATGTCTTATCTTTAATGCTTCATTCTATCTTTTGAATTTCATACACAACCCTGATCACAGGCGACAGGGGAAACTTATTTTCCGACTCCCCCTCGTAATTCTGAGAATATCATCTTAAAAAACTGACCTGTAAATATATATTTTAGATGCGATCACATCTTATTTTTAGTTCAGAAACTTATGTGCGTGGAGTATTATTTATCAAACATTTCGTGGAATTTTGTCAGATATAATATTTACTATAATTATACCTCTCTGAGATGATTTTTTTTTATCAATTAAGAACATTTCTCAAAAGGATTAGAATATCAATAAATTTTAATCATGCTTCGTTTCTTTTTCATTGAAAAGGCAGAATAAATCTGTATCAATTCATTTAATGCATCTATATTCATTTAAATGCTTATTCAAAATCGACAACAAAATTAACTTTGAACTTTGTATCCTGATGTATGGAAAATATTCTGTTAAATTAATCCATTTGTGTCCTGTAAGATCTTGTAAAATTTCATTACAGAAAACGATTTCAAAAAATTTAAAACGTCTCATAAGTACAAAAATGATTCCTGTACCCATAATTATCAAGCAACAGGTATTATGAGACAAAGTTAAAAAAAATTAAGGTTTTAAGAATTTGTCTAAATCGATAAATTAACGTATATTAAATTATAAGTGCTAATATCACCAAAAAAATCCCATATATGAATGTATTTATCACTATGAAAAATCTCAAAGCACAGTTGTGTGTGTCCATCCTGAAAATCAATCTGTGAATAATCTTTGAACAGCCCAAAAAGCATACATAAATGCTTGGGTTAGAATACTAAACAGATAAGCTATTATTGCTTAGTAGCAAACAGAATCATTGTTAAGTAGCAAACAGGATCACAAAAATTAAGTCTTTGATCAATTACTGGAATACAAGATGGAAGTTAGCCCCATTTTGCTATCCTTTAATTCTCAAGAAAGAAAAATCCCTTTTCTGATTCTGGTAAACAGGTAATCCATGACTTAAGAGGAGGGCAAAATTGTCTTCCAATGAAACTATCTGGATCCCACATCCAAAAAGCAACAAGAAAGAACGTATAAATAACCCTACGCAATAAAAGTAGCCAATCATAAAAATCTGTAAATAATTTCCGAATAGTTGAAATCATACATAAATACCCTAAATGAATGCCTCGAAGAAAATTAGAAAATAGGATCACAAAACTCAAGTATTGCAAATCTGCTTTCGGGTTCATGGAATCAAAGTCGAAGAGCGTTTCTTTGATTCTCTTGAATCTCTGAAAGAAACCGTGCATTCTGATTCTAAAGAACAGGTAATCCAAGACTTTATAAGAAAGCATTTGATATTTTCTTCTTAGCAAAGTGTCTGGGTGTAAATTATCACCCACACCCACAGAAGCCTTTTCAAAAGGAACACTTCGAATGCTAAGTTACCTATTATAATCTATTATGAATTTGTAAATAATATTCAAATCGTGGAAAACATATTTAAATAAGATTAGCGAGAACACTTCGATACGAATTAGAAGAGGAATGTTTGTCACACACACAATTTTTCACTCTACAGCAGGGGTGGGCAGACTTTTACATGACACGGTCTACTTTTAATTTTTTCAAGATGTTGTGGTCCACTCTATGGTGTAGATGTGATAAACAAAAAAAAAAAATAAAGCTTAACAATATTTATATTTTAACAATAATAAATACAGATTATGTACTTACCTATATAACTACAATAAGAAAACTTACACTTCCATAACTTTGTATTTTGTGTTTTACTTAAAACGAATATTTAATATCAAAATATACCCACAAATTTAATATCAAATGATGCATTTATCAAACAATTTAAATATATCAAAAAATAAACCATTTTCCCTTAAAGTTGGTTCTCGTAGTTAAAGTCTCAACAGAAGACTTAATCTGCATACTATTACCAATCTTGAATATCTCTGTATATAAAATTTCTAACTGTTAATCTTGCAATGAATTCCGTGGTCGTCTGTAAAACGGGAATGTGATACGCAGGGCCGATCCTAGGGTGTCGGCCGCCCGCGTGCGAAGACATAATGTGCCGCCCCCCTAGAGAATTGGACTAACACGAAAATATTAATTACTTATTATAATACTTACGTATAAACTAATTTATTTTAATACTTATGTTTTTAATTACTTATTTAATACTTATATATTGAGATTATAAATTAATCTACCTGTATCAGAGTAATGAATAAAACACTTGTAAACATGCAAAAATTTGAAGTGCAAAACTTTATTTTTTGGTCAGCTAAAGGGTTATGATCGTAACAAATACTTTACAAAACATTAATAAATATTACATTTGAAATAAAAATAGACATTTTACAATTAGAAGAGCAAAACAACAGTATTTACTCAAAAAGTATAATCTAATAAAAATGTTCTAAAGCATAAATTTTGTGAAACGAAAAGTATATACATACAAATCTGTCCTTCTACAAAGAATACTAAACAATTTATTATAAAATATGCTTTCTGCATTTCGGCGAAACAAATTTTCAGTAATTTTGGTAAAATCAATTTTTTCAGAGATTTCGGATTCAATAGAGAATGTGTCCATATCTGAAAACCTTTCTTGTGTCGTCTATAAAAACTCCTAGAAAAAAATTCTAAAATATATACCTTACCATCAGTACTGCTCACACATCTAATAAAAACTTTATTTATTTTTTGAGACAAATATCTGATTAGAATAAAAATTATAGTGTAATATCTTGCTTTTTGACAATATGTGTTATCTCATTACGAATAGGGCCGTGGTAGCCTAGTGGCCAAGGTAAGGGACTTGTGGCAAGGTAAGGGACAGAGGCTTTGTAATTAAATCATTTACTTAAAAGTCAAAAGAAGCAGCAAAATTTTTTTCTTATAACTTCAAACCAAATGATACTACTAGAAACTACCTTTTGATAGAGGAATAACTCACTAAAAAGGAAAACAAGCATTATTAATAAGCGTTGTAAAACCATAAGCAAAAATCGCTTATTTCCTCTATTTTGTTTTTCTAAATTGTAAGGTTATCATTAAATTGAAAACTTTTACTTTCCCCAAGTTCATATTGAATGTAAACCTTCTTAAATTAACCGTATTAGATGTTTTCGCTAGGCAAATTTCGCAAAAATCCTTTTGGAGGCGCCTTTATTAAGCATCGATCTACATACAGTGCGCTGCTAGTGCACTGTGCAAAAACAAAACCGTTTTTAATGCGGTATTGTCGGCTCCATTACGAATTTTTTCTATCAAATGATGGATGTTTGTAACTCATAGACATTTATGAACAATCGGCCAACAAATTATACACTAACATTTTAATTTTCTTAAGGTATGCTGTATTATTGGGACTTGATTTTTCAATAATTAATCGAAATTCAAGATATTTATTTGATTTATTATAAGTTTTATTTTTATAAATTCGTAAAAATTTTGTTTGATTGATCAAACCATAAACGGCCTGCGGCCGCCCTTCGCTTGGCTGCCCGCGTGCGGTGCACGCGCTGCACACCTGCTAGGATCGGCCCTGGTGATACGTTGTTTTATTATATCCAACGTTGAAATTGTAGATTCACACAGGTAGGTAGAGCAAAAGAACGATGTTAAATGAATTGCAGCTTTTTTTTAAATTAGGTTACTTTACTTCGTTCATTAGATCCAAAAGTTATTCTTTAAAATTGCGTCCTTTTGAAAAAGAAAAATGTTGTGCTTCAAGAGAGATAAAGAGAATATTTAAAATATTTCTCTTTCCACTATTTTGCTTTGCAGAGCTTGTCTTGTAGTGTGTCAGCAATCACGACTCTTTAGATACCGTACGCTATAAACTGGGATGTTTCGGTCACACCTGCTACAGCTAGACGGCTGCCACAATTTAACCTCTTTCAAAATCTAAGAGATCCAACATTTTAGGATTTTGAAAAAATCTCCAATATATCTATAACGAATACTACCAGAATATATACATTTCAATTAAAAAAATATCTGGTAGCTATTACTATACTTAAATGCTTACAAAGTGCATTAAAAAATATCGCTTTTATTCATGGGTGTTTCCAGTATTTTGATAACCACCTATGTTTCTTTAGTATGCACGTCTAAGATTTTATGTGAAGGGGATCACCCCAAAATATCTTGGCGGTCCACCGGTCGATCGCGATCGACTTAATGCCCACCCCGGCTCTACAGCAACGAGAGGGGACAAACCTAGTACTTTGAACCCCGGTCAGAAAATCAAGACAACGCTTGAACTGGCACTCCATTCTCCAACGACACACCCACATAAATGCATTGAGCTACGACAAATTTAACGTACACACAGTTGTTCTTGAGTTTCATCGGAACTCGGACTAGACAACGCGTCCATGAGTCTGTGACCCTGACGACGGGGCTATGGCAGCCAAGATTAAGAAACGATCCCAAACATTAAGGTCGTTTATCGGTTACTGGAAGTAAGTGATAAACGAATGCGAATTGAAAGAAAGAAGCCCAACTCTAAAAATGTTTCGATGGGAAGTCTGTTCCATAGAAGCAGAGTTGAAAAGGAGGTACTTTGATTTGATTGAATGAGTGGAAGAAGAAACTGGTAAAATAAATTTCAAGTCGATGCAAGTCCCGTGTAAGATGCTCCAATGCTACCCTTCGATAGCAAGAAAGAAACCAATGCATGATTTCTGATATGGGTCATCAGGATATCAACAGGAAAGAAGAATTGGATATTTTCTCTTAAGCAAACTATCAAAATGTAAATAATCACCCCGCACATAGAAAGTCTACTAGAAAGAACGTATCCATTATCATGAACAATGAAAGTAACTACTGCCCATCAGTAGGGTGCATATGACCCTTGACTTATAACAGAGTGGACTCGGGTTCGATTTTCGAATAAGGCACGGATGTATCTTCGGTAAAAGAAGTCGGACTTTTGCTTGAAATCAATTCTCGACTCAAATGGAAAGCTGCACATCCCTTCGGTTCTATGCTGGGATCATCGTTTGCAATCAATAGTTTCTACTCTTCTGTGTTTGTATTGTATGTTTCTGTTCTTCCCTATCTCGTCTTTCCTATGTGTCCCAGGATAAAAGACACGGCACAACAATGAATGTCGAAGATTCGAAGCCAATTTGAAGAAAGAATCTCAATCATTAAGGTCATTCTTCTTAAGGCAAGTCTGCTAGTGGCTCCATAGAAGTAGAATCGTCTTTGAATCAGTTGAAAAAACGAAATCCATGCATTAGTGGCATAACGGAGAACATTTGGGTCCCCTGCAAAGTCAGGGTTTGAGTTAGATTTTACAAAGGGACACTTGTGGCGACAGCCAGGATTCGGGTCCCCTAGAACCCTGCCCCCTCGATGCGGGGTATACATTACGCCACTGCCGTGCATTCTTATTGTGGTGAACTGGTAATCCATGACTTGAAAGTAAATAAGAATTCGAGACTTTTTCCCTAGAAAAGTATCTGGATGTAAATTATTTTTAACTCACCCCCAGAAACTTTGCTAGAAAGAACATTTCGAATACCAAGCACAATGCAGAGTTTCCAATCATGCAGATCCACCTTAAATCTCTAAATAGTCTTCCAGCAGTCCGAAACATAAATAAATGTCATAAGTGAGACGCTTCTTTGGAAATTCAAAAACAGAATCACAAACATTAACGTCTTTCATCAGTTACTGAAACTCAACTTTCAGACCGATAAAGGTCTCGAGGAAATTTGGACCCATTTTGCTGTCTTTCAATCTCCAGAAGGCAACAAATGAATGCATGTTGATTCTGGTCAACAGGAAATCCACATGAAAGAAGAAAATTCGATATTTTTTTCGAAATAAACTATCTGAATGTAAATTATCACCCTCATCCAGAAAGTCTAGAAGCAAGAATGTATGGATTAATATGCATAGTGAAAGAAGTTGGCAGTCTTCAAGATCTGTCTTATATCTCTAAATAAAATTTGAGTAGACCAAAATATACATATATGTCATCCGTGAAAAAGCTTCGGTTTAAATTCAAGGAAAAGGGATCATGACCATCAAATACTCTTACTGGAAGAATATTTTAAGATCCTTGGAAGTCCAGTAAAAGACGAATGTAGGAGCCTTTTTCATTCTGTTAAATCGTTAGACAATCTTCAAACAGTCCAAAATATAGATCAGCGTTTCTCAAACTATAGGGCGCTCCCCCTAGGGGGTGCGAACATAACGAAAATACTTTCCATAACGAAAAAGGTTAAAAAAATTAATTTACTGGAATGAAGTAAAACAAAATACTTTCTGACAGAAAAAATACACATTTACACTGGTATAATTTTATATATATATATCATATGGTGATATTACGTCATTAAAAATAAAAGTTTTCACTTCAATACGCTCATTAGCTATCTTTCATCCTATAATCAAATTAAAAAAACATTTGTTTGATTTGCTGTAATCCCCCGATGAGAGTTTTTTTTACTACGCTTTCGTTTTAAACCTAGAATACTACACTTTCAAATGATGATGATGATGAATGCCCAAAGGAACCGAGCTCACCCGAAGACGGGTGCAGTTTCAGAGATAAAACAAAGCTCAGACCCAGAGAAAAATTCTAGGATGATAAAAAATTCCTGATTGTTACTATTATTGAAATACCGTGCATTAGCTGCAAAAAGAAAAGGAAGACTTAATTCACTTTTCATCCAAACAGCAGAATATATTTGCTGATCATCTGTTTGACCTTCGAACTTACTGGTATGGTTAGTTCCGTCCCTTTTTATTTTAGAGAAGTTGTAAATAATGTATTTCTGTTGCGCTTTGTTCCATTTGAAAGAGTTTTATGATATTTGGAAAAGTTCAGAGAGCACTTTGAAGGATTATTTGGCCAATGAGAGTATTCTGAAACATAGAAAGTATAATGGGAAACATTTAACACACAATCCTTTTTTAGAACTAACACATGCATGTTTTTATATTGAATACACTTTTTAACCCGGGAGTGGTCACGCGAGGTGTAAAGTCACCCCGGGCTCACGAAATCGTTAATTCTGGGAAAACTGTTTGTTACCAATGACCTTGAGTATACCTGTCAGTACCCTCCTATATGACAGTCCTCATGGGAACTAAAATGCATTTGTCACATATCTCCCTTTTTTTTGAGAGTGGCAAAGGTTTTTTTTACCAATCTTAAGGTACTTGTTTTAACCGAGTTCCCCACGCGACCACTTTTGTTCCAAAGCATTTTCCATAAGCATGCTACATTTCCCCCTACGAACAGCTTTGTGGTTTTGATTGCTGTGTTGTATGACTTATTATGGTTTATAAATGTAAATGAGCCAGAATATTAAAAAAATCGGCATCTGTGATCTCTATTGAAGGAAGTTGAAACTGATCAAGCAAGGAAAAAAAAACCTGCCGAAATAATGCATATGAATCATAATCGCGAAAGTAGATTTGAGAAAAGCGATGAGCACGAAACGAAAGGAAAGTTTTCAATTGCTAACTTAAAGAACTCCATCAAGAAAAATCTGAAGTCCTAAGTGTACCGCAAGACACACTTTGCCTTGTCAAAAAGACGTAAGCAAGAAAAAGTTTAACAGGATATTTTTCGATCCTCACAAAGGATAACAAAACTACAACAACGTGAACAAAATCTGACAGCCTTGCTTTCAAATAACATTCCTGTAATGTTAGCGAAAAGTGTGTGTGTCCTTTATTAAGGTCACGCACATTTGAAACATTTTAATTCAGTTTGATTGGATTTTTTCTCAATTAACAAAGAAAAATTTACAAGTCCTTGAAAATAAGTAAGTATATTTTCTCCTTGATTAAATTATTCACTGGAATTCTGATTTTTATCATACAATAAAAATAATTATTAAAAAAAAGAATTGGAGTGACTCAGTCTTTCCGCGAGACCATTAACGTTAGTATCAAGTGTGCGCCTGCTCTCGGAATAAAATATTTTGAAGTCTTCTCGCTTTAAATATTTTTTAAAAAAAACACAATTATTCTTCATTTGGAATTTTACATATATTGTTTTTCATTATTTAACATTAATTCTAAATGAGGATTAAAATTACAGTTCATTTAAAACTATTTGCCATTCATTAAAAAAATAATTTTCCATTTTTGTGTACATTGGTTTTTACAATTCATCTGTTATATCAAGAATAACATTTTATTTTTTTTAAAAAATAAACTCGAGCGGGTACTTCAGCCATCCTATTTAGAAATATATCAGTACTACACAATGTATTTTATAATTAATTTATTTATACTAAATTAAGAACAAGTTTAATAATTATTATAGTGACTTCAACGGGCTTGTCTTGCAGAGCAAAGTTTTTCAAAGGAAGACTTAATATTAGATATTGACACTCTGAGTTCTTTTTATGTATTTAGCTAAGATCTACACTTTGTCTTCAAAGGAGCCACCGCAGAAAATCCGGTTTCATAAATGTAGGATATTAAAAATGGTAATAATACGAAACGCTTTTGTTTTCTGTGCAGAAAATTCATCATCCACCTCTGCCCAAAATTTAAAGAGTGATTTGTTCCAAAATTGCCTTTTAATTTTGCACCTGAATGTGAAATCTATGAAGATTTCTTCTTTAGCAGTTGAAAGCCCTTCTGGGGTATTTTGAAATGTATATATATATATATCTCTAACACACTCGTAACTTGCTGTCAAGTTGTTCTCAGCAAAAAAATATTTCTTTAAATTCTTTGCCATCTTGACTCAATGATATTCAATTGTTTTAGAAACAATTTTCCCATGTTGTTCTTCATCTTTGTAAGTTTTAACACATTTGTCCACATTTTGAAACATTTCTAGGTTTTTTTTTCCTTAAATTTCGCTCCATAATTCTAATTTTCTACAAAAAGCATTCACTTTATCACTTGTGTCAAACATATGTACATTTTCTCTTTGAAATTGAAGATTAAAGAAATTTAATTTCTTGGAATATATCAACCAAGTATAGCTCAACTTCCTTACAAACAAACCATCTCGATATTTCTTACATTCTGGTAGGTTTTCCTCTTGGAGAAAAATGGCACAATTTCATTTCTTAATTCCTAAATACGTTGCAAAAATTTCCCACGTGATAAGCATCTTGCCTCGCAATAGAATAGCAACAATGAATGTACTGCACCCATGTCTTTGCCAAGTCCAGAGAAGATTCTTGATTTCAGAGGCATCCGTTTGATGTAATTTACAGCAGTCACAAACTGTCGTTAGCACAATATTCAGACCAAGACTCTCATTTCTTTGGAAGCCAGGGCGGATTATGCAATGTGTCCAGATGCACAGTGGAGATTTTTGTTTCACGAGTTCTTGTATACTTTGAAATCTTCCAGACATTGTACGAGCACCATCGGTGCATATTCCAACACAATTTTTCCACTCAATGTTTGCCTCGTTTATAAAATCCTTTAAAATACCAACTAATGCTATTACTGTTGCTTTTGTTTTATTGGTTTACAAAGAGGTAGTCCTTCTACTACTGACATATACCATCCCAAAATCAAACATGCGTAACGAAATGGGCATCTTTATTGCTATCTGTTGCCTCGCCAAGCTGAATTAAAAACAATTTATCACGCAACTTACCAAAAAGCTGTTGCTCTACATCTTCAGCTATATCATCAATTCGACGGGCAACGGTAGTATCATTTGATAGAGGTATGGATTGCAACTCTTTGGCAAAATTGTCTCCAAACACAGTTTCTACGATCTCAGTTGCTGCAGACAAAATAAGCTCTTCGCCAGTAGTGTGAGGCTTTTTACATCTAGCTATTTTGTATGATACTTTGTAAGAAGTAAGTAAAGCCTTTTAATTCACTGACAAAGTTTTTTGTTCTTCATATGATTTTTATTTTTAATTCAAAGACTCTAGGCTTGTTAATGTACTCACTATGAAACATTTCCAAATGTTTTTTAAGGTTAGTTTAAGGTAAGGTCCAAATGTTTATTAGGTTTCATACTGTCTGCTGCCAATATATTTTTGAGCAAGTAACACACAAGGGCTTTTCTTCTTCATTTACTTCAGTAGTGGTTAATCCAAACTTTAAGTATTCTTGAGAATATTTCATTGATTTAATTTTTGGAATTATGCTCGTCTGTGCACTTGTTGATACTTCATTATCGTCGAATATTTGCTTACGTCTGAAAAATTTATCCATGATTTTGTTTTAATCTACTGCCGTAAATACTTAATGAACTTACCGTGAATTACTACTAACACGCAAATTATAAAATGTACATTTAAGTATTGACTTGACCAAGCTGACTGGAATTGTAAGAGGTACAGCATTTTTACATGTTTTGTACAGACATCCGATAAGTTGCCCAGACTCACACAGACGTTCGCGAGAGTACCAGCTGTGATGGATATGATAGAGAGCAACATAGACTAGACTACTTTTCTAATGAGATTTGTACTTTTAGAAATGTATGATGGAGGAAATAAATCTTTAATTAAAAATCATTTTGCAATCTGTTTCAATTTAAAAATTAAAGAAAAGAAAAATAACATAATAACTATCCTATTACTTTTAAATATTTATCTTTAAAAGTAACATATACAAAATTTAATACTTATCTTGTTAATTTGTAAGGTATATAATTAAGATCGTATTGTAGCTTTAGCACCAAAGTGCATTATTATTGTATTCAATATATTAATTATATATATTAAGGGTATTCAATATATTATTATATTATATAAGGGGGCCGCGATAAGAATTATAGTTGAAAATAGTGAAATGTCGCCAATAGTGAAAGTTTGAGAAGCACTGACACAGATAACTGCCAGAAAGGAGAACATTTGGATACAAATTAAGACAGGATAATAAACATAAAAAATATCTCTTTATTTACTGGAGTGATCCGAATTTGAATAGAAAATTTTAAATAAAGCATTCTCACCCCCCAAAAAAGAACGCTTTCACGAAAAAAGAAAATCTACATATATACATTCTCGCCATACTTTTAATGAAGAGAACCAGGGACCCACTTCCTACCCTCCAATGCCCGAGAAATCAACCATTACGATAACGGAGGCTTGATGGTCTGGTCAGGCATCATGTTGGATGATTGCACACACCTCCTTGTCTGTGACTGCTGGGAGACATTGGGATGAGGTCTTAGAGCCCTATGTTCATCTTTTCACGGGTGCAGTTGGCACTGGCTTTATTTTAATGGATGACAACGCGAGGCAAGCAGAGCTCATCGGGTGACGAATTTTTGGAAAGTGAGTATATTTGCCTAAACTTTCCGAGGTTAATTTGTTAACAGCAACTGTTAAAACCGTTTCAGTTGTTTTCAGATGTCCATTTCTTCAATGTCGTGGTTTTCGTGGGAGCTCGATCTTCAGGAGAAATCCCACCTTTAAAATTGGTTCCAATGCCATCCTTATAGTCAAGTCATACAAATACTTGGGTGTCAACATAGATAATCTTTTATCTTGGGCTCATCATATAAATTCCATCAAAAATAAGATTTTCTGAATTCCTTCCAACTTTCATCGTGTTTCCAAACATTTCAAACACCAGCACATTTCCCAAAGGAAACTTTGGTATAATTCTGCTGTTCAATCAATCATCTCTTACGAAGCAGGAGTATGGTGTGTGGATCCCTGACCTCTATCCAGATCCAAAAACTTAAATTTATTCAGAGGATTTACTTATTCAAAACCACTGAAGCTTATAAAACCTCTCCTACTGAAGCTCTTAATATCCTATCAGGATTCCCCCCATTAGCTCTCTCTACTTTAAATTTCAAATTTGGAACAATAGAAATGATCTCCTTCCAGGTCTTATCCCAGCTTCGAAGTGGACTCATATTTCTCTTCATCAGATCCCTCCTGATTTTTTTTCCCTTCCCCATAAATACTTTCGAGGGCCATCTGAGTGGGAAATGTACACTGACGGCTCCAAAATCGGTTCCGAGATTGGTTTCGCCGTGTGTATTTTTTATCTGGGCTCTTCCTTCAAAATGTACATTTTAAGATTCAGGATTTTAACTCTGTCTTTTAGGTATAGCTCTCTGTCATCGGTCTCTCTGTCTGTTGAACAGTTCATCATAATACTAAAATTCTCATTTATATACTGATAGTTTCTCCTCTATTCTCTTTCTTTCTTAATAATATTACAAATAAATCCAGTTATCTTAATTCCATTAAACTTAAATTGTTTCAGTTCATGAGCTGCTTCAAGCATTACTGAGCCAAAGCTCATAACAATAACCTCTATAATGATCACGCGGGTTTTGTGCAGAAAAGGCTATATAGGTGGCGAAGTGTTTTCGGTTCCTGCTCCTTAACTCTCTAGTTCCTTAAATAAATTTATCCTAGAGACTTGAACCTCCTATTACAATGAATGCAATACGGGATTAAGTGGCCAAGCGCTTTTTTAATAATCCTAACTTTAATATTCTTCCCATCTCTAAATATCTGGTCCATTTTCCAAGTAATTATGGCCCTTTCCCCGTTTACTTGCACAGGTTCAGTCCCCTTTCTTCTCCAAACTACACATGTGGATCGCCCGGGGACGCCAACCATTATGCTTTCCATGTCCCTACTGCCAATCAATCTTGTCAATCCCAATCAGAATAATCTTTCCCCTTGGGTAAGCTAGCTCTATTATTAATAATCACACTACCTACAATAAGTTAATTTCTTGCTTTGCTATTTCCAAACCTATATGTGATAGGCTATCTTAAATCCTCCTTTCCCTTCCTTTTTTTCTATTTCTTGACATTCGGGTCTTGCTATTCCTTTTCACTTTTTAAAAAAATAAAATTGACTTTCTTCTACCTTTTTGCTGGTTCCCGTCTTTTGACCAATGCCAACTCCCTTTTCCTTCTGCTCTTTTGAATGTTTGACTTGCATTCCTTCTCTGCTGTTGTTTCCTTTGCCTTGGGGTCCAATGATATGGTGAAAGAAGGGGAGTGAATGGGGTGCCCTTTTGTCGCCTATTCTGCTGCTGGCCATCCTACTGCGAGTATTCCGTCCATTTGTGAAAGTCCCGCATCTGTTGCCGCTCGGGCCATTATATTGCTGTCTTTCTAAAATATAATAGAAAACATGTCAGGACTTTCGCTCTCTTTATCTAACATTCCTCCCTCCCAAATTTTGCATTTCCTTATAGGAATGCATTCCTTATATATAAACATCCCCGCATCTCTTATTTCCTTTTCAGTGTCTTTCCTGTCTCATTAGTTAGACAGCGACGGCATCTCTCTTTGTTTGTGTTTTTGTATTTGCATTGCTATACAGAATTGTAAAGTATTTTTACTGTATTCTTCCCCCTATTCTCAAGAATTTTGGGGAGGGTTCCTCATTCGGGATCATTTTATATATGTATTTTGCTTAGTACACAAATAAAGTAACTTCTCGGAGGGTCGGTACTCAGCTCGAAACCCTTTGGGTGAACTCGACTGTCCTGAGTAAGTAAGTAAGAATGGATTGCCCTGTGATGCTCCTGAGCATGCCTAGGATGCTCTGGGAAGGTCTATTGCAACTCTCAAGCTCCCACCCTCCTCCGAGAGCTCTCCAAGGTCTGAAAAGAGATTTGTTGAACGAATAGAACTAATTGCCTCAGGAACTCATAAATTCCCTTATTTCCAGTATAAAATCCCTGTGCGAGGGGACCTGTGTTAACAAATTTTGTTTGTTCTATTCTGCAGCTGCTTTTTCATACCTTCCGACTACAATGAGAATTACACGCGATCATGTGTGTGTATTTTAACTGTTGAGTGATTATTTTTTTGCATTATATCAGCCCTATATACTTACAAAATTTCATTAAAATTTGTACTGTAATTCTATAGATAATCAACAAAATCTGAAAAAAATCTCTTAATTTTGAACACCAGTGTACAATAGATGAGATGCTTAGTATTATTCATGCTTTTGCACCGTCATCATTCAATAATGTGTCGATGAAATTTTTTTCGAAACCAAAGTTAAAGGAAAGTTTAATTTTTAGCGACCTGTTAATCAGATGACAATTGCGTGACTTTGAAGAGTCTAGGAAATAACAGGATACGGAATACAAAATTCTTTGAGGATGTCTGAAGATACAAAAAACCAGTAATGAGAAACCTTAAAATGAACATACTTCTTTTTTAAGCATATTTCGAAATTTTCAAATATATATATTGGCACGTATAATCAAACTAATATACTAAGTATAAGTTGTGCGATATTATGTCGCATCGTTGAAAATCTATTAGGTATTTTTGAAGATTTCCTCTTTGGCACAGAACTAATATATTAATAGGTAGGGGAAAGATGACGAGTAAAACTTTCTCCAAATATTTAATCCTTTCGTGACGAGTTTTTTTTAAAATTTACAACAGAACAATTTTTGTTGCATAAACTATGAGTAGGACACACTAGAATGCTAAAAATAAAATGTTATATTCTTAGGAAAATTTTAACACTGATTTAGGACTGGGTATATATGTTCCATCAGTCCGGACCACTGGGATATATGTATCTCAGTAGTCTTCAATGAGTAATTTTGTAAAGAAAACCGATTATTGTTTATTCATAAAAATTTAATTATGACGGTGCGGTTTGAAACAATCAATTTATATTTGGACATTACACATCATGCACATTATTTTAGTGCGCGATTCTTTCTTTTGTTGTGCACATTTACGGCACCACCGTCATTCTTTTGTTGTTACTGGTATATGGTCATCAACATTGAGTAAGCTTCGTGTTGTTTTGGATGAGCGTCCACTTCTACGACGTTGATACTGTGCGTTGAGCTTTCCGGACGCCATCAAGGCTTCTGCAAGAGGTACAATTAAATCAAGAAGTGGAGTTTTTCGATGTTTGAGTTTACATTACGCAATCTATGAGTTGACCACTGTGCTCCCAATAGGCGAAAAAATACTTTTTTCCACCACTTGCAAAGTTTTCGATCTAATTCATAGACATTTGCCCTTTGGTCTGCAAGGTCTACACCTCCCATGATTTTGTTGTATAATTCGATTGCCACAGGGCACTCAAATTCTTTGCTTCCATCTTTCATGGTGCGATTTACTTTTGCGTGTTTAGCTTCTTGGCCATTGCTTAGCATCATCACTTCCTTTGAAACAAGCCACCTCGCACACATTATTCCATTTTTAGTTATGAGAAACTCAGCCACCCCGTTTGCTTAGTTTTGTTTCAAAATTAGGAACATCTTTGCGTGTCTTGATGCACGTACCAACTGCAGGAAATTTCAGGGTTTCCATCAGGTACATGCTTGTAAAAAATCGGTCAAACGCAAGCATCACGTCTTTTCCTCGGATTGTTTCCGTTAGCTTTGATACTACCCGTTCCCGAGTGTGCCTTGAACTTCACCCGTTTCTTTTCTGGAATAAATGTTCGTATCATATACATATCCTTTTTTGGAATCACATCACTGCCAACTTTTTATCCCTCTTTTCACGGGTTTCATCGGCATATTCTGTTTGAGGAATGAACGTTCCTTGAATGTTGCCATTGATTCCTCAATAGATTGATATGAGCTTTCGCTTCGGCACTGTTTGAAGGTTTATTTCAGGCACGAAACAACCTCGTCAATGTAATATGTTTTACTTACATTTTCTGGTTCAGCAAAATATATTTTCGATAACAACGTTTTACATCTGTCTCTTGAAACAACATTTTGCTACGTTTCCCAAAGAAGGATTAGATGACCAATAATGAGAGAATTTCGGCATCTTATTGTAAGACACGGTTAGCATGCATCTAAGGACAAGCATAATTTTAGAGGGGTCTGAAGGGTGAATTGATTGTCTTAACTTTTCGAGTCGTTCGTTTGTGCATTGAGAGATCCAAATCATAAGACGTTTTGGAAATATCTTGAGAAAAACGTCCAATTCGGTAGCTGAATGATTTAAGTTGAATAACAAACTAGGTGATGACTCTGATGGAATTGTCATTCGAGGTTGGAAAGTTGAATCACATGAAACTATAAGATTGGTCTCTAGCATGAAGCAGTAGCTTATGGCACCTCATCGACTGATGAAAGTGATGCCGTATCGGTATCACTCAAAGCATCACTGTTTTTTGTATTTTTGGGAAAGGGGTATCAGGATCGCGATATCCATTTCACACTCGTCTGAATTGGATGAGTAATGCAAATTGTGTGCTGGATCCTGAATATTGGGATCGTCTATTTCATCATCCAAATCAATGTCTTCGTCATCTGACTTTTCTAAAAAAAATTTAATTTCTTCATTAGTAATTCCCCAGCGTTGAATCATTTTAGACTGAATTAATTTGTGCCTAAATTAAAAATAATAAGCAACTATTTCAAAAGTAACTGAAAAATATAATATAAAGAGAAATGATCACATAGGACTGTTGGGACAATGTGTTCCCACTATCCAAGACGAGAGGGACACATATGTCCTGATAATAAAAACGGACGAAGTTACAAGTTTGTTAGAGATAATCCACTTCGTGAGTAACTTATCTGGACTTAGATTTATGGATCAATCAAAATTTAATTGAAAATAGGCGGTATTTTCCAAAACTGAGAACTACTTACGTTCGTACAGTATGCAATGAGCTGCTACAACACTGCAGAAACGAGGGTATTACATTATGTATGGTAGTACCATCTATGTTCTGTGAATTAAAATACCTTCAAAAATATTGGCAGGACTAGTGGGAAAGTCTCCAATTAGACAGTCTCCTATTTGGGAAGTATTTCTGTCCCAAAAGAATTTTTTGAAATTTGCTTGGGACGTATGTGTCCCGTTAGGCGCGAAAGGGTTAACACAAAATAAAACATACAATGTGAATGAAATATTTATTGCATTTTTTTATTTGGGGGTCTAACCAAAATCTCCCCCCAAAAGTTAGATAGAACCTCTTCAGATAGCAGGGTTTTAGTGGCGAGGTGTCTAGGACTATTTTAATACTCACGGGTTCAGTTTCACAACTCGAATCAAGATAATGAAAATGAAGAGGCTTCATGAAAATAAAAGAATTTATTTTGAGTTACAGGGAAAAGTTTACAGGGGGAGTATTTAAAGGACAATAGGAATTAAAACATGGAGATATTAAAGAAACAGAAAGTTGGATAATTCCCTCTAGGAGGACGTTAGAAATATAAAAAGCGCATTATGTGACGGAAACTTACCGCTTGGTTAGCGAGCGCGATTGCGCAAAAGCACTATACGTCTTCATAGAACGGTGGTTAGTAGGACTTTGCTCGAATATTATTCGCTTCGTAAGCCCGCCAGATGGCGTTGATCTGGAATGCTGTTTTAATCAAAATTATTTTCCTCTGGAAAGGGATATGAGATCTATAGGATATCCTACATTTATATTCCATCGAATGTTTTTCAGAATAATACTTAAAATAATTTCTAGTGGAATATATATAGATGCAGAACTTTTGAATTATTTCTGAATTATATATATTATTCAGAAGAGAGAGTGTGTTATACTGCATGTGCTACGTGCGTTGTGTGAGTATGTACTGCTTACACATCACCTTATAAAATTTTAATTTTCCTTCTCTTTAAATTTATTACATCCTAATTTTCTACTTAATTGCTTTCAGTTTTACACGTATTAATACCAATAGTTTTAGTATTCAAAAGTTTTCTTATGGTCAAGATTAAAATTGCATTTCTGCTCAATAGTAGTCTTTTTTTTTAACAGTACTTCGGAAAAGAATCGTAAAATAAGGCCTCTGAAACACTTAACCAATGTTGATCATCTAATATTTAATGTAGTTATTTTTTGGTCTAAAGCTTACATTTAATAAATTAAAATTGTTTTATATCTAAAAAATTTACTGATTTTAATCTATATCGAGCAGAATTCTATTAATTTAATTCAAAATACTTTTTTCACCAAAATATTATCATTGATTTTTTTGAAAAAAATTCCTTAAGCCACATTATACTCATAAATAAAAGGTATTATAGATAACAAAAATGGGGTGTCTTTAAAACACACACAATACAAAAAAAAATTTCATTGGGAAACATTTCTATTTTCAATTGATTCAATTTAAAAAAGTCTTGTATTAACTAATAGATGGCTTCACAATTATTGTTCAATATCACATTTGCTTACTCCCTTATTATATACAGCAGTGGTCTTCAAACTGTGTTCCGCGGAACCCTGGGGTTCCACGAGTCACAATAAAAAAAATCGAAAAGGTACTTATAAATGTGTATGCAAAATGGGGGGGATTCACGCTCTCCAAAATGTTTGCATCCCCACAAGAACTTAAAGATGATCCTTGTTATTAAGAAACTGAAATATGTATTCATACACTGCTGGCCACCGCAAATGCAACACCAAGAAAGACAAGAGATAGCACAACAAAATTTATTTTGTAGATAACATGATGCCCAAGTATCAAATGATTAAATTTATAGAATTCTGTGAAGTGTGGTTCCTGCCACAATCAGTAGCAAGAGTAGCCACCATTGTTGGAGATCACCGCTGCCACTCGCCTCGGCATTGATTCAAAGAGACTTTGGATGTGTTCTTGGGGTACAGCAGACCAAGCAGCTCCCACACGTTGCCTAAGTTGATCTGGTGTGGCAGCGGGGGGTGTAATCTGGATCAATAGTTGAGAAACCATGGACCACATGTTTACTATCGGCGAAAGATCCGGAGAGCGAGCCAGACAGGGAAGCAATTCAATCTGGTGATTGACGAAGAAACTTTGGACAATGCGCACGACGTGTGGTCGTGCCTTATCCTGTTGAAATATGGCTGTGGTCAAGCCCTGAAGGTAAGGAAGGACAACTGACTCCAACACCTCGCAGATGTAGCGCTGGCTGTTTAAAGTACCGGCAATGCGTACTAGAGGAGTGCGAGAGTGATATCCAATACCGCCCCATACCATAATACCCGGGGCAGGACCAGTGTGGCTGTGCATAACGCCGCTGTTCAGCATCCTCTCTCCACGGTGTCTCCAGACTCGAATCCAACCATCGTAGAGTTGCAGACAGATGCGTGACTCGTCAGTAAAGACAACTTCATTCCATTCTGCCACCCACATCCTTCTTTCATCGCACCATTGGCAGCGGAGACGTCTGTGGTTCTGCGTCAAGGGTAGACCAAGCAATAGACGTCTTGCGGACAGACCACTCTGCTGTAAACGGTGTCGAATGGTACGCGCAGACGCTGAATTATGCGTTACAGACTCAATGTGCTGTGCTATGGCTCGTGATGTGACTGAGTGATCCGTCACTACCATGCGCACAATTTGCCTGTCCTCACGTGAAGTGGTGCACTGAGGTGGATGCGATAGACCACGTCGGTCCGTCCTAACCTTCTGCATCCAACGGTCACATATCCGCATTACAGTTGTTTGGTTTCGTCCAACACGACTACCGATTTCCGTGAAAGATAATCCACAATCTCGGTAGGCCACTATCCTTCCTCTGTCGAACTCGGATACTTGATCAGAAGCTGATCGCTGTTTTCTACGAGACATAACTGATCGTTTTTTGAAAAAACCACAAGAAAAACACAATTGCCTAACTAGAAATCGTCGAAATGTTCAAGCCTTAAATAGCACTTTGAGGTGGCGCCACAGGCGTGCGTGATGTGTGACTTAGCTGAAATTCTAATCATTTGCATATCTCACCTCCGCTAATGCATGTTGTAAATTTCATGTTATTTGCGTGCTTCCTTCAGGGTGTTGCATTTACAGTGGCCAGTGTACATTGAAAAAATGTATATTATTAAGTCACAAGAAGTGGTTGAATTTAAATATAACAAGAAGGATATAAACTTAATTATCAAAGCTTAAAAATATATTTCTTTGTTCTGTAAAAAATAGCTAGCAGAATAAATACAGCACTTGATTATAGATTATTTAGCATTTCAATCAGTTGTGAATAAATTGTTTTTATTTACTCCCAATTACAAAATTTCTAATTGTATTTTACACGGATGAAATGACGAAAAATGAGAAGCAATTTTTCATAAAATCTAAACATTCAATATTGTAAGCATTTCAATATTGCAGTAAGTGAATTTTTAATGCATTGTCTACATAAAGGACCATAAAGATAAATTTTGTGAAAACTGTGGAAAATTGTCACAGGGACATATTGCAATGCGAGAAAGAATTTTGCAACATAGTAATTTGGAAAAGATTTAATTGGGAATCAGGTTGCAGTGAGAAATGAGGAATCCGAGATAAAGCATTTACTTCCGGAAAAGTCTGTTCACAGTCTCACAATGAGCTGCCTTGCTGTTTATGAGGGCAGTGGCCACTGGGCTAGATGGTGCCGTACACCGGGGCCCTCAAGCTCAAGGGCGCCTCGGACACTGACCACCAAGCAAGCCGAACTTGCAATAATTTCTCCCACATTTAAGATATAAATAGAAATGGTTGCACATAATCAGGGCAACTCAGTTGAAAGTAATTTCCAACTATAAAGAATTCCCCCGAAGATCTTTCCTTTGTGTAGTGTTGTGAACTTTACTTATTGAAAAATTTACATTATTTTTCAATTCTTTCATTTTTTTAACTGTTACTTGACAATAAACTTCAAGTTCCATTAAAAATCTTACCATACGTTTTAATTAACCTACAGGGGAAGTATTTCTTCTTGGTTATTTTATTTTTAATAACAATATGATTCATAATACGCTATTTTCCTGTTTCAGTCTTCCGCATTCTAGTATGTGCAATAGACTGATGTAGTTTTGTCCCTCCTCCTCAGTGTTTTTTTCCCCAAATAATTATAATAATATTGTATTATATTTTCTTGTTCATGCATATTTTTTGTATCAGTTCCTGTCTATCACGTGTCAAATTAAATCTGGGTAATCACTCCAGTTCCTACAAGAAAACTCATACGCATACATATATGTAGTATTTATATATATATATAGCTTTGATTTCCTTTTTGTTCTGTAAGGGCTGATGTTAAAGTAGTTTTGTATATTACTAAAATATTTTCACTTTTTTACTTGATAAAACCCAACCAAGACAAGGTCCTCGGAATTTTTTTGTCTTCCACCAGAGCTTTTGGATGTATAGATACGCCAATGGCACTGTGCACAGTCGCACAATGAGCTGTTATGCTGTTTATGAGGGTCTCAATAAATGTTTGTGGCAACAAAGCCCATTCTTCCAAAAGAACGACTTATAACTCCTGTGAGTTCCTGGGAAGTAGGTTATGATTAGGAATGGCTCTTCCTTGAATATGGCAAACATATTTACAAAATTAAGATATGGAGCCAATCCATACTAAGAATATCCTCTTCAAGAAATTCATCAACAATGTGAGCTCTGAAAAGAGCCGCAGATTATCGTCCATAAAAATGTAGTCCGGGTCATGAGACAACAGCGAAAAACCTCACATAAGCTTCAAGGATCTCATTCCTATAGCGTTGTGAGTTGACAGTACCTGCATGGAAGACTTGCAGAAGCGTACGACAACCCAACATTATGCCCCCCCCCCAGACAAGGATTCCTTTGCCCCAAAATCTGTCAATTTCTGTTACGTAAGAGGGATGAAAGGGAACTCCATTTCCTGTTCAGGTGAAGACTCGATGATATTCACTTTGCCCGGTGCATTTCGATTCATCACTGAGAAAGAACACCCTCTCATTCTTGTGGTATTCACAACTGGTATGTTTTCTGCACCACAATATCCGGTCTTTCCCTCAGCAGTCAAAGGGACACACACAACTAGACACCGGACGCAAGTGCCAGCCTCAGCTAGACTTCTGTAAACTTTTTGCCAGAAAGTTCTTCCAGACACAGCATCAAGGTCAAAAGTTAGTTGAGGAGCCATTGTCTACCTAAGCCGTCGTGCCCTTATGACAAGTAGCCATCCTATGCTGATGCCATTGCTCTGTGGCGACCTTGGCCAACCTTCCCGGTCAGAGTACCCTTTGTTTGGAATTTATTTCATAGCCGGAACACCATTTTCAATACTCTTGTAACCATTGAGACACCTCCGTTTGAGACTGGTCAGCTTCAAGTCTGCCAACGGATCGCCATCTCAAAGTATCATCTAAACGATTATGAGAACACTTTATCACTGTAAATATGCTAATTTATTTGTTTTATTGCAATATTCTTAAAACTGTAGGCAAAAATCACAGATGGTCATAAGGTCTCAATCCAATAGTTCTACAAAAACTAGAGCTTAACAACTTTTTTGGTATGAATCACACACATTGGTTGATATTGCACTACTAGTTCTTAAATATATTCAAAATACAAATCCTATCAATTTTACTGGTTGCAATTTAGAATTATGTCGAAAACTATGCTTATGACCTTAATGTTGGACATGAGTGCATTATTAGGTGGAAAAGCGCAAGCGAACAATACCCTAGAAAACCACCCATAGGAAACTTACTTGAGAACATTTTCAGAATAGCTTCTCTCTAAAGAATCGATTCTAAAAATGCTATAAATATTTGTTTAAAAAAATCAAGGTAGTTTGCTATTTCTGGAGCTATAGTGTATGCTGACAATGAGAAAGATTTCTATACTCTTTTAAAGAGTGGATGAACCTTTCAAAAGTATTCGAACCACTTCATTTAGAGATTTTGCTTTGAGTTAAAATTCTAATTTTAAATAGGAAAAAGGAGGGAAAATGCGATTTGTTCTCTTTTCGTTTGTTCTAGGAAGAAAAACTGCAGAAAAGGATATTTTACCTCAAGAGCCCGCCCCGGGTACCAAAGAGTTGCTGATGTCAGCCGCTGACTCGTCATCATTTTTTAAAGGCACAGGAGAAAAGAAAACTACCATTCATGATGAAAAAATTAATTAAAAAAGGGATGGAGAGGAAAAGGAAAGTATTAATGATTCCCCCATCAATACAGGAATTATTTAAAAAATTCTTTCGAATAAAAAAAAATTAGTGAAATTTCGAATAATGTCTCAAGTTATGAATACGGTGCATTAGTACTAACTAATTTTAATTAATTAGATGTGATCAATTTAATTAATTAATAGGACTTTTTATTAATTTGATTCATAAAATTAATTAAAAGAGAATTAATTACTTCAGAGAATTATTTTTAAAAAAATTGAAAGAGTAAACAATTGGAAATTTAATTGTTTTCCAAATGTATATACAAAAAAAAAAAAAAAAAAAAAAGAGAGAAATAAAATTCACACAAACACAAATTTGCTTCCCCAATTATATGATTACAATGTACACATATTTACAATGCATACAAATTATTCATGGAATCCCTAACAATGAGTGTTCAGCGTCAAGCTGTTGGTGGGGTGAAAGACTCACAATATTCTTGAATGGGTTTTTTGAACCTTCGGGACCAAAGGGCCTTAGACTACTGAGACGAACATAATCTCTTCCAGGCCAGTCGTTAAGGGTGTTTATTCCTGTCCTTTTGTTGTTTGCGACTTGCAGATGGAGGGGCCGCTGCAGGTGTTTTTACGAACAATTTTTAATTTTTTTTTTTGATAAAAAAAACATGTATTAAAACATAGAAAACTCCGACAGTAATTTATGATTCAATTGATATTAATATAACTAGCTGGCATGACCCTGACGTGGCGCGTTTTTTATCCTGGTAGGACGGAACCCGGGACCTTTGGGTCCGAAGCCGAGTAATTTTACCACTACACCAAAATGATCACCTTGGTGCAAGGTTGTTACTGCCTTATATTGATTATATCACTACAGCCCGACGTTGCACAGGCTTTTAACGAGAGTATAACTTCTCAATCTCAGCACGTCCAGGGGTGGGTGCGATTTCCTTTTTTATATGCCATTTAAATTCCCTTTTCCGAATCTTTTTTATTTATTTGCCCGGTTGTATGGGTTTCTTCCCCTTCCGTATAGCCCGGCGTTGTACGGGCTGTTACCAAGTGTGTATAACTTAATCCCCATGTGTGAATTTCTTCTTTCCCTCATGAAGGTAGCACTTCTGTGTGTGTAGGCATGCAATGTGAAGGATTTCTATAATTGTCATTAATAATAATTTAGTTTCTATAATTACTTATTCTAGCTGCATATCCCAGCGCTGACCGGACTTTCCCTACTTTTGTAAATTTTCTCTTCGCTTCAAAAAATCAGCACTTTCAACATTCTCTTTTTCAATTCCTACAGTTAGTTCACACTCTCTCTATATTTATTGTTCAAATTTCCAATCGTTAAAAAAAATCTTTTCTATTGATCCATTCAAGTTCAAATACATATTTTAAAACTTGAAGTGGTTGACACTTGATGTTAATACAGACTTTAAAATATTAATTCATTAATTAAATTAAAAATGATTAATTCTTAACAAACAAAATAATAGTCCAACAGCATATATAGAAAAGAAAATTGTTTTGCACTTTGTCACTTAATATATTATTTCTGTCAAATGTATATACATATTTATATTAAATGTAACTTGCTTAGTAAAAAAGTAACTAAAACAAAAATTTTCTTTGTTGACCTAGGTAGGAATTGACTTAAAAATTTCTTTTTTATAATACTCTTTATTAAAAAAATTAAAGATTATCAGGCTTATTATATTTTTCAAAGATGATATGCTGCTAGTTCATTAAAAAACTGGTTAAATATTTTTGTTCATTATTTTTAATATTCAAGAAATATTGTTATAAGAAGTGGTACATAAATCATAAAAGTATTACAAAATTATGTTATGTTCAGTAAAACAAGGGAAAAAATATTTTGAAATTAAAATTACTTTTGTAACTTTAGAGATGCTTGAAGTATCAGTATAAGATATAGAAAATAAGGCTTGCGTTAATAATGAAGCATATAATACAGGAAAATAGATTTTATTTTTTCTATGGAAGTTATGCCATATGTGCATTGATAAAATAAACGTAAAACATGACAAATTAAATTGATAAAAGTGTTTAATTCTTTTTAAAGGTATATGTAGTTATTTCATTAAAAAACTGGTTAATTATGTCTCTATTTTATTTTTTTAACATTTAAAACTACCTTCTTTTTATAAAAAAAAATAAAGATTATGAGTTTTATTATATTTTTCAAAAAAAATATGCAGCTATTTCATTAAAAAGAAAGATTAACTGTCAATTAACAATGAAGCATATAATATAGAAACATAGATTTTAGTTTTTTTATGGAAGCTATGCCATATATTAATTGTAACTATTTAATAAAAAAGTAACTAAAACAAAATTTATCTTTGTTGACCCAAGTAGGAATTGACTTAAAATGTACTTTTTTGTAATACTTGTTTCTTATAAAAAATTAAAAATTATCAGGTTTATTATATTTTTCAAAGATAATCAAGCAGCTATTTCATTAAAAACTGATTAATTATGTCTTGTTCATTATTTTAAATCCACAACAAAACTAAAATAGAAACAATCAAACAAAGTAAAAATACTAATTAAAACTTTACAGCTAGACCTGCTTTATGTTCAATGAAAGTTATATATAGCAAATACAAATTCAGAATAATATAAAGATTTAATCAATACAATGCAATAAATTTCAACATTAAAACACCCTAAATAAATTACTACAAAATAAAGTTTGAAGTTCCTATTTTCACTTTTAAATAACCCATACAAAATCAATGTAAACTAATCATAAAAAGGCATCCATTTTGACTCATAAAACGGAAAATTACCTCCGTCCTACGTCACTGAGAACAATTTGCCCACCTCATTTCAAAACTGAAACAAAACTAACATTGACCTTCGATAATTCTAACGCGCATGCGCAAAAAACTCAAAAATTCTTGCGAGTGTTTTTTTAAAGTTTTCATTATTTTGAAGGAATTAATTTTTAATTTAAAATTTACAGTATTCACACATTGATTGAAAACATCAATAATTTTAAAAGAAAAAATGTAACAAAAATACTGCTTAAATTATTTCCCGCGAAAAAAATATTTTACGAAAATAACAAAAAAATTTAAAATCCGCAATTTTTAATCAACTTTTTCGATCTTCACGCAAACGTTGGATAACATTACTCTACACATGTAAAAAAAAAATTCATGCGATAATCTTAAAAAATGATGAAGTTATTCAATATTGAATTGAATAGTTGACTTTTTTTCGAAAAATCGTAAAAAAAAGTTTGGGGCATTTTATTTTTTAAATGACTGGGGTCTAAAAGAGAAGCGCTTGAAGTTATTTAGTGTAGAATATTGTTTTAATAACACGAAAAGAAATTCATACGCAACGATTTAAAAAGCATTTTCATAAAAACGCATAAGTTTTAACCCTTTTTTTTAAAAAATCGTAAAAAAAAGAAAATTTCATTATTTTGTAAAAAAATTTATACCGTATCGTTGCGAAATAAATGATCTTTCAAATTCTGTAATTATTTTTTGTCTAATTTTAAAAGCAAAAATTGGATGGCTATTTTAAAATGGGCGAAAAAGTCGGACCTCAGCTTGGCCGAAACGGGATTGAAGTTAAGCAAAATAAGCAACCCCACGAGGGTAAAACAAATAGGCGTTTTAAGGTTTTTAATCAATATCTTTTTAACTAATTAGAATATCGGAATATAAATGGGCAAAATGGCTTCCTCTGATCATTCCCGGTCTTTTGGTACCTTCCGCGAATTTCTGCGTCCTACGGTTCGTGAGAAGATACACACATACAAACATAGATAGATATGTTTGTTTACCTTCGAGTATTAATAGTGTAGAAAACTAGCTGGCATGGCCCGGCGTTGCACGAGCATTTACCGAGAGTATAACTTAATTCCCATGTAATTCCCTCCTTTCTTTCTGATGCCAGCACTTTTGTGTGGGTGTCATGCGTACGATGTGAGTGCAAGGCCAGTGATTGTGTATCTTGGCTTTCTCGTTTAAAATTTTAACTTCTCTTCACAAAATCAGCACTTCCAATATTGTTTTTCGAAAAAACTTTGTTTCTTTCCTCACCGCTTAGCCCGGCGTTGCACGGGCTTTTACCGAGTGAATGACTTAATCCCCATGGGAATTTCCTGTTTCCCTCAGGACGATAGCATTTATATTTGTGTATGAGCGCAATGTGAGTGATTTCTTTAACTATGTCATTAAAACTCCCTTTTTCAAAATTTGTTCTTCCGTTGGTGTGGTAATTAGGAGAGACGGTGAAAGCTCAGGTGTCGTCATCTTCACTTGACCATGGTTGAAAATGTCGAGGTCCATCGCCAATAATCCTCGAATAGGCGAACAGTGCGAATTTAAAAATCACTCACTCACTTTTCAATTCTTTCGTTGCAATTTTTTGTCCCTGGAAACGAAAATGTAGCCTTTTTAAAGATGGTATGTTGAAAAAGACAGAAAAGTAGAAATTTTTCAAATTACAAAATTTCACTACTATTTTCAATATTGAAGTAAAATTGTGAGGATTTTTTGAAATATTCGACACACGAGAAAAAGTTTCATGCGATTAAATTTATAAAAGAAGAAGTTATTAAATGAATGTTTTAAGTATTTTGAGTGTTTTATTAAAATTTGTTCATAAAAGTTTTTGGCTTTTTATTTTTTGAATCACTCATTCTAAAAGTTTTAAAAATCAATTTTATTTAAACGTAACGATATTGATTCACTTTAGAAAAAATCATAAAATATGCAAAATATCATTGTTTCGTAAAAAAAAATTTTTTTCTTTAGATTCTTTAAAAAAAAAGGATCGTTTTTGGCATTTGTTTTTTTTAATCACTGATTCTAAATGATCAATGAACTTTTTAAAAATCATTTTCATTTAAATTCATTGATATTTATAAAATACAAAACTATAACTTATTAATTATTTTACATTAAAATTGATTAAAAATGTTTATTTAGCAATTAATTGTGACATTCCGTTTGCTTAAATAATGGCAGCACTGAAAATTTAAGTGGGGAAAATAAATAGAAATGAAAGCTTCTTTATTAGAAATTGTTGAAAAAGATAGAAATTACTTTGAATGATTAAAAATTAGAAAAAAACCTTTTTGAAGGCAAAAAAAATAATAAATATGAAAAGTACATTAAAATAACAGAGGATCATGTTAAAATACGTATTTATCAGTAAAATTAATTCACGTGGGAAAATAAGCAGAAATGAAAAACTCGACGACCCTGGATTCGAACTCGGAGCGACACGATACCACTCCGTCATTTCGCAATATGATATGAATCGGGCGAGCTACCAACTGGGCTACGAAGACCCGTAGCAGAAAGTGAAAATATGCGTTTATCATAAAAGGAAGGTAAAAATTGAAAGTAATTTTTTATTGAAGAGGGGATATTCACATAACGATTGAAAAATTTTGATTCACGATTACATTGAAATGTATTGCAAAAAAATTTATTGATTTTTGATATTTTAATAAGACGCAATTAATAATAATGAATATAAAAAATATGAACGTAGCTTTTTTTTTCTAAGGAAGTTATGCCTATTTAACTGATTATTTCCAAAAAAAAATTTCGAAATGGGCAAATTTTTCGTTTTTAGTATGGAATTATATGTCAAAAAAAGAAATATACATTAGGCATTATTTTAAATTAAACTATGAGTTTTATGAAAGAGAACAAAAATTTTGATAGTGATAAATATTTTAAATGAATCTCAGAAATGCATTTAATGCATTTTTTCATCTTAATCTGACAGTTATAATTATTTAATATTGAAAATTATATAAAGGAAAATTGACGAAAATTGAAGGAAAAAAAACTTTTTTACTCGCCAAAGTTACTGATTTCCCCCTGTATAAGGCAGCAGTTTTTAGTGTAACCCTTGAGTTAGATGCAATCGATGGTGAAACAGGTCAAAGGTCTTTGGCGCAAAACTAATTTTCGACGCCAATGTTTGGCTAAATGTAAAATCGCGTATTTTTAATTATTTTAAAAATCATTACCTTTATTTTTAGGGCATAATTTTTAAGCTAATGCTCTCAATCTTCACAAGCTAATTGAAAAAATAAAGTACTTTGAAGTAAAATATGTACAAAAAATACTGTTTAAGTTATTTCTCAGAAAAACAGCAGTTTGCGAAAACCACAAAATGTTTTTTAAAATCCGTAATTTTGAAGCAATTTTTTTAATCTTCGTAAATAATACGAATAATATTGCTTTACATACGGAAGAAGGTCTTTGTGCAATTACCTTCATAAATGACGAAGTTATTTAATGTTTAGTAAAAATTGGGACTACTTTTTAAAAATTCTTTTCAAAAAAAGTTTTCAGAATTTTACTTTTTAATTGACTGGATCTAAAAGAGAAAGGCTTGAAGTTATTTAGTGCAGAATATCGTTTTAATAACTCGAAATAAATTCATACGCAACGATTTAGAACTAATTTTCATAAAAACGCATCAGTTTCAACCATTTTTTAAAAAACTCGTAAAAAATAGAAAATATTGTTATTTTGCAAAACAAATTATACTTTATCGTGCGGAAATAAATGATCTTTCCGATTCTGTAACTATTTTTGTCTGATTTTGAAAGTATAGATCAGATGGCAATTTTAAGATGGTGTAAACGTCGGATCACCGCTCGGCTGAAACGGAATGGAAGTTCTGCCAAGTAAGCAACCGGCAGGAGTAAAACAATTAGGCGTTTTAAGGTTTTTAATTAATATCTTTTCAACTAATTACAATATCGGAATATAAATGGGCAATACGGCTTCCCCGGAAAATTCCGGATTTTTTGGTACCTTTCGCGACTTTCTGCGTCGTACAGTTCAAGAGCAGATAGACGCACATACATAAATACATACATAGATAGATAGAAACGTTTGTTTACCTTTGAAATATTCGATACACGGGAAAAATGTTTCATGCAATTATCTTTATAAAAGAAGAAATTATTAAATGATTGATATAAGTATTTTGAGTGTTTTATTAAAATTTGTTCAAAAAAGTTTTTGGCTTGTTTTTGAAAATCACTGATTCTAAAAGTTTTAAAAATCATTTTTATTTAAAAGTAACGATGTTGATTCATTTTATACATAAATACATACATAGATAGATAGAAACGTTTGTTTACCTTTGAAATATTCGATACACGGGAAAAATGTTTCATGCAATTATCTTTATAAAAGAAGAAATTATTAAATGATTGATATAAGTATTTTGAGTGTTTTATTAAAATTTGTTCAAAAAAGTTTTTGGCTTGTTTTTGAAAATCACTGATTCTAAAAGTTTTAAAAATCATTTTTATTTAAAAGTAACGATGTTGATTCATTTTAGAAAAAATCATGAAATGTGCAAAATATCTTTGTTTTCTAAAAAAAAATTTTTTTTAAATTCAAAAAAAAAAAAAAAGATAGTTTTCGGCATTTTATTTTTTTAATCACTGAATCTAAATATCAATGAACTTTTTAAAAATCATTTTCTTTTAAATTCATCGATATTTATAAAATACAAAACTATAACTTATTAATATTTTTACATTAAAATTGATTAAAAATGTTCATTTAGCAATTAATTGTGACATTCCATTTGCTTAAATAATGGCAGCACTGAAAATTTACGTGGGAAAAATAAACAGAAATGAAAGCTTCTTGTTAGGAATTGCTGAAAAAGATAGAAATTACTTTGAATGATTAAAAATCAGGAAAAAACCTTTTTGAAGGGGAAAAAAATGAAAAGTACATTAAAAAAACAGAGGATCATGTTAAAATAAGTATTTTTCAGTAAAATTAATTTACGTGGGAAAAATTAGCAGAAATGAAAAAAAAAGAGATTCCCCGATTCGAACTCGCAGCGACACGATCCGCTGTACGGTGTAGCAGAAGCGATGCGCTATCCACCGAAACGGACCGGAAGTTCTGCCAAGTAAACAACCGGCAGGAGTAAAACAATTAGTCGTTTTAAGGTTTTTAATTAATATCTTTTCAACTAGTTACAATATCGGAATATAAATGGGCAATACGGCTTCCCCGGAAAATTCCCGATCTTTTGGTAATTTCCGCGACCTTCTGCGTGGTACGGTTCGTGAGAAGATAGACGCACATACATAGATAGATAGATAGATACGTTTGTTTACTTTCGAGTTTTAATAGTGTAAGACTAGCTTTCATGGCCCGGCGTTGCACGGGCTTTCTCTACTTTTGTAAATTTTCCGTTCTCCTCACAAAATCAGCATGACCAATATTCTTTTTCGTAGTTACTTTGGCTTCTATGTTTTTCCTCTCCTCTAAGCCTGGCGTTCGACGGGCTTTTACCTAATGTATAACTTAATCCCCATAGTGTAGGCTAGCTTTCATGGCCCGGCGTTGCGCGTGTTTCTATCGAGGGTATAACTTACCCCATGTTAATTGCCTTCTTTCTTTATGACGTCATCACTTTTATGTGGGTGTGATGCGTACGATCTGAGTGCGTATCATGCTTTCTCGTTTAACATTTTCCCTTCTCTTCACAAAACCAGCACATCCAATATTATTTTTCGAAATTACTTTGACTTCTTTATTTCTTTCCTCTCCCCAGACCCGGCGTTGCACGGGCTTTTACCGAGTGAATAACTTAATCCCCAGGGGAATATATTTTTCCCCTCAGGTCGATGGCACTTATGTGGGTGTAAGCGAGCGATGCGAGTAATTTCATTAACTATGTCATTAAAACTCCCTTTTTCGAAATTTGTTCTTGCGTTGGTGTGGTAATTAGAAGAGATGGGTGAAAGCTCAGGTGTCGTCCTCGTCACTTGACCATGGTTGAAAATTTCAAGGTCCGTCGCCAAAATCCCTCGAGTAGGTGAACAATGCGACTTTAAAAATCACCTACTCACTTTTGAATTCTTTCGTTGCAAATTTTTAGCCCCCCGAAATGAAAACGTAGCTTTCTTAAAAATAATTGTATGTTGAAAAAAGACAGAAAAGTTAAAATTTTTCAAATTACAAAATTTTACTACTACTTTAAATCTTGAAGAAAAATTGAGAGGATATTTTGAAATGTTCGACACACAGGAAAAAAGTTTCATGCAATTATCTTTTTGCAATGAAGAAATTATTAAATAATTTTTTTAAGTATTTTGAGTGTTTTATTATAATTCGTTCAAAAAAGTTTTCGGCTTTTTATTTTTCCAATCACTGATTATAAAAGTTTTAAAAATCATTTTTATTTAAGCGAAACGGTATTGTATTGATTCATTTGAAAAAAAAATCATAAAATATGCAAAATATCATTTTTTTTGTTAAAAAAAAAGTTTTTTTTTAAAATTCTTAAAAAAAAGATAATTTTCAGCATTTTATTTTTTTAATCCCTGATTCTGAATGATCAATAATGATTTACAAAAAACAATGTTTTTTTACTTTAAAAAAATGTATATTTAAAGCAACAAATAAAACGTTCTGATATAATATATTAGAAAAAACCATGCATATTCATTATTTTAGCAATGATTACTTTTTTATAACATAAAATAATACAAGGGATTTGTGTGTATGTGTGGTATTTTCATTTACCAATCAATCGTTATATACCGGTAGCTTAAGTATAGTCCAGAAAACTATAATCTCTTGTTTTATCCAGAAAAAAACAGATTATACAGTGTTATCATTACATAATTTTACTAGTAATGATTAATAGAAAAATATATATTGCTTTAGTTTCTTAAAATATATATTATTTTAAATCCATTTTCTAAAAAAAATTAATACATAAACTCTCACCGTTAATTATTGAAAGGATTATTCATTTCTTCATTGCGTTGTTTTTTAATGTTAGATTAAAAATATATAAGAATAAAAAAGCCTGGAAATATTTATTTACATTCACTGTATAAAATCATTCAACAAGAAAATAATACTATGTAACTAAAATATACTTCAGAATTATATTTTTTTAAGGTATTTTATTCCACTTTTCTTAAAAAATTTCATTCTTTAAGAATGAAGAAAACGAAAAACCACAACAAAACTAAAACAGAGACAAAGCTAGACTTGCTTTATGTTCAATGAAAAATATATATAGTAAACACAAAATCAGAATAATATAAAGTTTTAATCAATATAATGCAATGATTTTCAACATTAAAACACCCCAAAGTAAATTACTAAAAATTGAAGTTTCAAGTTTATTTTTCACTTTTAAAAAAGACATATACAAAATCAATTTAAAGTTTTGCACTAATCTAATACTCTACAATTAAATACGTTAGGTTTGAATAATTCCTTTGAAATTCCACAACAAAACTAAAACAAAGACAATCAAACAAAGTAAAAATATTTAAACGTAAAAACGCATACATTTTGCCTCATAAAACGGGAAATTCCCTCCATCCTCCGTCACTGTAAACAATCCCTGCCCCTCATTTCAAAACCGAAACTTAACATTGACCTTCACTAATTCTACGGCGCCTGCACAATAAATTCAAAAAATCTTGCCAGTGTTTTTTTAAACTTTTCATGATCGCAAATACGGTACTTTACGAAAATCACAAAAAAAAATTTAAAATCCGTAATTTTTAAGCAATTATTTTCAATCTTCGTACAGATTACGGATAATATTTTTTTACACACGGAAAAAAAGTTTCGTGCGATAATTTTGGATAAATAACGAAGTTATTCAATGTCGAGTAAAAATTTGGTCTAATTTTTAAAAAATCGCAGAAAAAAAGGTGTTGGTCATTTTATTTTTTAAATGAATGGATCTAAAAGAAAAAGGCTTGAAGTTATTTGGTGTAGAATATCGATTTATTAACACGAAAACAAATTCATACGCAACAATTTAGAAATAATTTTCATAAAAACGCATTAGTTTTAACACATTTTAAAAAATTCGAAAAAAATAGAAAATATCGTTATTTTACAAAAAAAATTATACCGTATCGTGGCGAAATAAATGATCTTTCCGATCTTACACTATTAAAATTCGAAGGTAAATAAACGTATCTATTTATCTATGTGCGTCTATCTTCTCACGAACAGCACCACGCAGAAAGTCGCGGAAGGTACCAAAAGATCGGGAATTTTCCGGGGAAGCCGTATTGCCTATTTTTATTCCGATATTGTAATTAGTTAAAAAGATATTAATTAAAAACCTTAAAACGCCTAATTGTTTTACTCCTGCCGGTTGTTTACTTGGCGGAACTTCCCTTCCGTTTCGGTCGAGCGGTAATCTTACGTTTTCCATCATATTAAAATTGTCATCTAATATTCGGTGTCGAAATTAGACAAAAAATAATTACAGAATCGGAAAGATCATTTATTTCGCCACGACACGGTATAAATTTTTTTGTAAAATAACAATATTTTCTATTTTTTTTCGAATTTTTTAAAATAGTGTTAAAATTGATGCGTTTTTATGAAAATTATTTCTAAATCGTTGGGTATGAATTATTTTTCGTGTTATTAAATCGATATTCTACACTAATTAACTTCAAGCCTTTCTCTTTTAGATCCATTCATTTAAAAAATAAAATTCCCCAAATTTTTTCTAAAGAATTTTTAAAAAGTAGTCCCAATTTTTACTTCACATTGAATAACTTTGTCATTTATGAAGGTAATCTCACAAAACCTTTTTTCCGTGTGTACAGTAATATTATCCGTAACATATACGAAGATTGAAAAAATTGCTTCAAAATTACGGATTTAAAAAAAAAAATTATGATTTTCGTAAACTTATGTTTTTCTGAGAAATAAATTAAAAAGTAGTAATTTGTACATTTTTTATTTCAAAGTACGTTATTTTTGCCAATAGTTGGTGATGTTTGAAAGCATTAACGTAAAAATTATGCCCTTAAAATGAAGGTAATGATCTTTAAAATAATTCAAAATACGCGATTTTACATTTAGCCAAACATTGGCGTCGAAAATTAGCTTTGCGCCAAAGACTTCTGACATGTTTCGCCTTTGACCGCATCTAACTCAAGGGTTACACTAAAAAACTTCTGCCTTAAACAGGGGGAAATCAGTAACTTTGGCGAGTAAAAAAAAAATGCGAGTGAAAAAATTACTTTTTCGTCCTCCTATTCATTATTGTTGCCTATTTTCATTTTTCGCTACGGGTCCCGGTAGCACAGTCGGATAGCGCTTCGCTTCATTTACACCGTAAAGCAGATCGTGTCTCTGCGAGTTCGAATCGTGGGGATCTCTTTTTTTTTCATTTCTGCTAATTTTTCCCACGTAAATTAATTTTACTGATAAATACTCTTATTTTAACATGATCCTCTGTTATTTTAATGTACTTTTTTTTTTTTGCCTTCTAAAAGGTTTTTTTCTGATTTTTAATCATTCAAAGTAATTTCTATCTTTTTCAACAATTCGATTTTGTGCATTTCTGCTTGTTTTTCCCACCCGTAAATTAATTCTCTCTTCTTCAATGATTGAATTCACTTGCTGCATCCCCGCTGATCTGAAATTTACTTCATTTTCAGTGCTGCCATTATGTAAGCAAATGGTATGTCACAATTAATTGCTAAATGAGCATTTTTTATCAATTTTATTAAAAATAATTAATAAGTTAGTTTTGTATAATATAATTTTTTTTGCAGATACGTGTTTAAATAATTTTAACACAGAGTGGAATGAAAAAGTATAAAATTAAAATTAAAAAAATTAAATGTTTTTATCAAATAGTATTTCTTTCTTTTTGAATGTTTTTTTCAGTGAATGTTAGCATATAACTAGGTTTTCCCCCAAAAGTGGATTTTTAACACTTATATATGTTTAATCAAACATCCAAACGTTTCAAGAGCTAACTGTATAATTTTTTTTATTAGTATTTATTGATAATGGATTTAAATTAATATATTTTTTTAAAATTAAAATGTATTCAATGCATTTCTGAGATTCATTTAAAATATTTATCAGTATCGAAATTTTTGTTCTCTTTCCTAAAACTTATAGTTTACTTTAAAATAATGCGTAATTGCATGAAACTTTTTTCCCCGTGTCGAATATTTCAAAAAATTCTCACAATTTTACTTCAAGAATTAAAATAGTAGTGAAATTTTGTAATTTGAAAAATTTATACTTTCTGTTCTTTTTTCAGCATACAACTATTTTTAAAAATGCTACAGTTTCGTTTCCGGGAAAAAAACTATCTTTCTTTAAAGAATTTTATAGAAAAAAACAACCTTTTTTTTTACAAAACAATGCTGTTTTGCATATTTTATGATTTTTTCTCATATGAATCAATATCGTTGCGTTTATATAAAAATGATTTTTTAAACTTTCAGAATCAGTGATTTAAAAAATAAAAAGCCGAAAACTTTTTTGAACGAATTGTAATAAAACACTCAGAATACTTAAATCAATCATTTAATAATTTCTTCATTGAAAAAAAAAATTGCAGTAAATTTTTTCCCGTGTCTCGATTTCGCTTAAAAATTACGGATTTTTAAGATTTTTTTGTGATTTTCGTAAAATAAAGTTTTTGCGAGAAATAATATAAGCATTATTTTTGTAACCTTTTTTCTTCAAAAATCATTGTTGTTTCCAATCAATATGTGAACACTTGGAATTTTCAATTAAAAATTGAGCCATAAAAAATAATGAAAACTTTTAAAGACATTCTAAAGGCTTTGCGCATGCGCGAGAATCATTATTATTATTTTTTTCCCCTCTGTTTAACGCTCAGTGGCCAAGGTCAAACTTGATGTTGCAATATTTTTTCCGTTATTCATTACTAGATTAATTATGTAATGACAACACTGTATAATCTGATTTTTTCTGGATAAAACGATAGATTATAGTTTTCTGGACTATACTTTAGCTACCAGTATATAACGATTCATTGGCAAATGAAAATACCACACATACAAACAACCCCTTTGCATTATTTTAAGCTCTAAGAAAATAATTATTGTTAGAATAATGAATATGCTTGGTTTTTCGTAATATATTATATCAGAACGTTTTCTTTGTTGCTTTAAATATACTTTTTTTAAGTAAAAAAGAATTGTTTTCTGTAAATCATTAATCGAAATTTTTCAATCGTTACGTATAAGGATTTCTTATAACTATGATAAGTAAACCATCTGAACTAAAAAGATTCATACTTTGCTCTTTTAATATCAGTGATTGAATAAATTCAATACCAAACATCATTTATTTGTCAGGATTCGGATTTTTTTTTCAAAGTAATAATACTTTGCCTATTTTATGATTTCTTCTAAAATGAATAAGTATCAATGCATTTAAATGAAAATGATTTTTAAAAAAGTCATTTATCATTTAGAATCAATGATTAAAAAAATAAAATGCCAAAAACTATATTTCTTTAAAGAATTTTATAGGAAAAAAACAACTTTTTTTTTTTACAAAACAATGATGTTTTGCATATTTTATGATTTTTTCTCATATGAATCAATATCGTTGAAGTGAGTGGGTGATTTTAAAATTCACCCTGTTTGCCTAATCGAGAATTTTTGGTGACGGACCTCGAAATTTTCAACCATGCTCAAGTGACGAGGACGACACCTGAGCATTCACCCATCTTTAAGAATTACCACACCACACCAACGCAAGAACAAATTTCGAAAAAGGGAGTTTTTATGACATAGTTAAAGAAATCACTCACATCGCGCGCATACACACACACAAGCGCTATCGGCCTGAGGGAAACACGAAATTTCCATGGGGATGAAGTTATTCACTCGGTAAAACGAAAGAATTGGAAAGTGAGTGGGTGATTTTTAAATTCGCACTGTTTGCCTATTCGAGGGTGTTTGGTGACGGACCTCGAAATTTTCAACCATGCACAAGTGACGAGGACGACACATGAGCTTTCACCCATCTTTAATAATTACCACACCACACCACACCAACGCAAGAACAAATTTCGAAAAAGGGTGTTTTTATGACATTGTTAAAGAAATCACTCACATCGCACGCACACAGAAGTACTATCGGCCTGAGGGAAACACGAAATTTCCATGAGGGTGAAGTTATTCACTCGGTAAAAGCCCGTGCAACGCCGGGCTAAGCGGAGAGGAAAGAAACAAAAAAATCAAAGAAATTTCGGAAAATAATATTGGAAGTGCTGAATTTGTGAAGTTGAGTGAATATTAACGTCCCACTGTTCAGCAACACGAGGCCTTTTAGGGACGGTCCGCGTAATTCTGAACCTTGGTCAAGTGACGCGGACGACACCTGAGCTGGCACCCCCCTCTCCTAACTACCACACCACACCAACGGGAGGACGTTTGAGCTCTCGACATATTTTACGTGCATCCGGCCCCTACACGGCGGGTCTTCAGTGGTACTAGGATCGAGAATTTGTGAACAGAAGGGAAAATGTTAAGCAACAAAGCCATGACACGCACTCACGGGTCATGCACTCACATCTTACGCGTCGAACCCCACAAAAGTGTTGGCGTTAGAATAAAAGGAGGAAATTTACATGGGGATTAAGTTATACCCTCGGTAATAGCCCGTGCAACGCCGGGCCATGAAAGCTAGTTCTGTAATTATTTTTTGTCTGATTTCTAAAGTATAAATCGGAGGGCAATTTTAAGATGGTGGAAAAACGTCGGATCACCGCTCGGCCGAAACGGAACGGAAGTTCTGCCAAGTAAACAACCGGCAGGAGTAAAACAATTAGACGTTTTAAGGTTTTTAATTAATATCTTTTCAACTAATTACAATATCGGAATATAAATGGGCAATACGGCTTCCCCGGAAAATTCCCGATCTTTTGGTACCTTCCGCGAATATCTGCGTCGTACGGTTCGTGAGAAGATAGACGCACATATATACATACATTCATAAATACATACATACGTTTTTTTACCTTCGAATTTTAATAGTGTAGGCTAGCTTTCATGGCCCGGCGTTGCGCGGGCTTTTACCGAGGGTATAACTTATCCCATGTTAATTTCCTTCTTTCTTTCTGACGTCATCACTTTTATGTGGGTGTGACGCGTACGATCTGAGTGCGTATCATGCTTTCTCGTTTAACATTTTCCCTTCTTTTCACAAAACCAGCACATCCAATATTATTTTTCGAAATTACTTTGACTTCTTTGTTTCTTTTCTCTCCCCAGACCCGGCGTTGCACGGGCTTTTACCAAGGCTATCTTGAAGACATCAGGCTGTGACAGCCATTATATGACGTCACGAAAGGAGGGAAGACTTTTCTAAGCGCACTCGCTTTGTGAGGAATATAAAGCTCAGGACATTTATTTCTTTTCAGGTCATAGACTAATATTTCCACATTTTATTGATTTTTTTAGTTCTCACTTGGAATATTTTCCGATGAAAGTTATGTATTAAAACGCTAGAATGATGTCTAATATTTTCCCGGAAATATCACTCGTGAAAGGCTCATAACAGTAGAAGAAAAATCTAAGGGGAAAAAACTGACTCAATGTAAAATAATTTCTACCAGATAAAATAAAAAAAACTTTACTTGCAAAGAAAATAATTTCAATCAAATAAAACATAAAAAGAAACATTTACTTGTAAAGAAAATATGAAAAGTAAAAAACCATTAGAGGCATATTATGAAAAAATGCATGCAAAATATATAGAAATGACAAACAGTTTTAGACACCACAGTAAGTATAAAGCAAAAATAGAGATTCTGGATTATATGTTAAAAATATATAGTAATTAAAATAATTCATTCATTCCCAATACTCAAAAATAAAATAATTTCAAGCAAACAAAATATAAAAAGAAACATTTACTTATAAAGAAAATATGAAAAGTAAAAAACCATTAGAGGCATATTATGAAAAAATGCATGCAAAAATACATATATACAAATATAGAAATGACAAACAGTTTTAGACACCACAGTAAGTATAAAGCAAAAATAGAGATTCTGGATTATATGTTAAAAATATATATTAATTAAAATAATTCATTCATTCCCAATACTCAAAAATAAATAATTTCAAGCAAACAAAATATAAAAAGAAACATTTACTTATAAAGAAAATATGAAAAGTAAACCATTAGAAGCATATAATAAAAAAATGCATGCAAAAATATATACAAATATAGAAATGACAAACAGTTTTAGACACCACTGTAAGTATAAAGCAAAAATAGAGATTGTGGATTATATGTTAAAAATATATATTAATTAAAATAATTCATTCATTCAATATTCAAAAATATAAATAATTTCAATGAATTAAAATATGAAAAAGAAACATTTACTTGTAAAGAAAATATGAAAAGTAAACCATTCGAAGCATATTATAAAAAAATGCATGCAAAAATATATACAAATACAGAAATAACAAACAGTTTTAGACACCACTGTAAGTATAAAGCAAAAATAGAGATTGTGGATTATATGTTAAAAATATATATTAATTAAAATAATTCATTCATTCAATATTCAAAAATATAAATAATTTCAATGAATTAAAATATGAAAAAGAAACATTTACTTGCAAAGAAAATATGAAAAGTAAAGCATTAGAGGCATATTATTATATAAAAAACTGTATGCAAAAATATATACAAATATAGAAATGACGCAAACAGTTTAAGACATCATAGTAATTATATAGCAAATATAGATTTTAGATTATACACTAAAAATATATATACACTAGTAAACACACTTACCTATAAATAATCTTGAGAAAAAAACCCTTTTCATGGAATATATCATTAATGAGGCAACATACTGATAAGGTTCAAATTTGGAATCTTTTGCAATTGTGATGACATTATTTAAACTATTAATTACATTATTTTTATGCATTAAAATTAAATATATGCTACGGTAAAAACAACTAAAAATCAAACAAAAGTTTCGAAATTAAAAAAAAAATAACATTTTACATACTTTGAATGCTAAAATCTTTATGAAAATAATTTAAACAAATAACGTAAATAAATGGAATTTTTCTTCAAATAATGTAAACAATTAAACATGTTCATAAAATGCATAAAGTATAAAAAAAATTAATTACTAGGATATGCATGCACAATGAATAATATTCGAATCGAGAGAGATAATTGAAGATTTAAATAAAGCAGAAAAATATAAAATAATTTAATTGGACTTAAATTTCTTTATTTTTCGGTTATCCTTGACAGTTAAAATTTCTTCACTGCGCTTTTTTGAATAATTATTTAAACATATATTCCCGAATGTAATGAATATTTTTTTAAAATATAAAAATGCAGGTATGTTACAATTCACACAAGGTGAATGAAACGAATGCAAGACATTCCACAACTCGTGTAGTTCCAGATATGCTTGTGTTATGCTTGTAAAGCAAGATAACTGGCAATCAACTTTAAGAAACTTTGATTCAAATGTTTTCGATATTAGCAAATTAAAAATGAAATATTGCGTTGAAATGACTTTCATAACAATATCTGTGGGCATTTTTATAAACCTCCTCTATCCAGAAGTCTCAAATATTTTGTCTCTTCGACAGTTTCTGAGTCGAAATTAATCTGTTTGTCTAAAACAAATGTATATTTGCAATCGGAGCATTCAAATTTTATATTGTGCACGCAATAACCCGCTATGTACATTAAAACTTGATACTCCTCTATTGAAATATCATCTGATTTATTTGTAGTGTTTAATATTTCTTTGAAATCCTTAATATCTACTTTAACATTAAATATCTCACCTGAATGATAAGAAATTAAATTTTTTAGTGAAATAGTACCATATTTATCCGAGTGCAAAGTTAACACACTTTTAATGCGCAACTTCTTTTCAGCTTGCAAAATTTCTTGCACAGTAACATGATAATTTGATCCGGACATTTGTCTGTATTGCCCAAATCTAGCTTCTAAATTATCAGTTTGGAACTTTCCAGTTAAAACATATTTGAAATTCTGCTCCATCAAAAGATACTTTATTAGTTCTGGAATGGTATTTACTGTATGTCTCAAAGCAAAAAATGTTTCCTCGCTGAAACAACCTTCTCGTTTATTTTGTTTTAAATTTTTCCAGCAGTCCAGCCACTGAACAAATTTTGAAAAAAAAGTGAATCTATCATCATCTATTGACGAAAAAGGAACACTGTTTTTCAATCTAAGATTTTGACCCTTAGTTGGATTTTTAATATTCATTATTTGCCAGAAATATAAAATATGTTTGATGAATATTGCAGTGTCCCTAAACATTTCTGGGTAGCCTATAATTTATCTTGCAATATATTAAGTGCAGTCACATTGCTTTCTTCAAAAACTTTTAAAACTAATTTAACATTTTGTTTTTTAAAATTTGTTGGTTTCAAAGCTTTTAAACATAATTTAGGAGCTAATTTAACAATATTGTTCATTTCTTCGTTATAAATTTTAAATAATGATGAAAAAGATGCTTTTCGTATTTGAGAAAATTCTGAAGGATCAGGATACATTAAAGAAGAATCAGCATCTTTCTGATTCAACCAATTATTTCGTATAGATTTGATAAGATGTACTGAATCAAAAATAAGATGCAATTTTTTTGTATTATTAGCTGGATTCTGAATAACACTCTTTATGGTACCATTACACAATTTAGAAAAACAATTTCTATTTACTCTGTTATTATCACTTATAATACAAACAACTGAAAAACCTACCTTTTCCATTAGTGACAAAACTTCTAAAGTCATAGAATGCAAATCTTCAGCATTCATGTTCTTTACAGGGTTCAATGATACTATTTCTTTATTTTTACTCAATAAAGAAGAGTATAAAAAACATTGAATTGTAGTAGCTGCATCTCCTTTCTCTGTAAGTCCTACAATTTTATTACACTTATATGTAATCGCTGATTTGATGAAAATTTCATCAATTTGTAATATTACGTGTTTCTCGTGGTCTTTGAGTTCTTTACATCTACCTCGTAGATAATTTTCATTCGCCAAAGTTGACAAACCTGGAGTAACATTTAATCCAGATGCAACTCTCTGTAACTGTCTCAAACTTGGAAGAATTATATTCCCCTTATCCCTTACATAGGAATAGCATGCAGTAGATTTAATGTACATGCAGAAAGAAAAAACCATTAAATTACTGCTCTACTTACGGTCATGTTTATTTGTATTTAATAATTTCATTTGCTCTAAAATAAAATTTGCCGCCTCAAAATTTTCAGCATTACAATTTTCAATGTACTTCTCTCAAGATTGAATAGCCATAACATGATCAGGAATAGAATTAATAGAACAGATTTCCTCAAAGACATTTACTGTATTAAGAATATTTAGCAATTCACTGAAATATGTTAATCTAGGAGGATTATTAAGAATTTTTCCAATAGAAGGTATATTTAATTGACGATTATTATTAAATATAACTATAGAGAGATCTGTATTTATTTTCAGGGATTTTAAAATAGAAAGACAATTTTCACAATTAATAAAAAGAAATGTTATGCAACTTTCACAATCATGTTTTAGAACATTATTTTTAGATAAGAAATCAGATATAGGATTTTCTCGCATTAACAGATTTTCTTTTAAATATTCAAAACTGGTAATTTCGTCTTTCTTAATAAAATTAGTCAACAGTTGTTCGTCTAATTGTTTCATTTTTTCCTTTCGTTGAATTGTCACTGAGCGTTCTTTAATTGTTTCATTCAAATAGGATGGACAACCAGGGAAAATGCAAGGATATGCATTATCTGATAATTTTGGATACACTCTAGGTATTTCAATAACAGTACCAGTCTTGTCTGTAATTTTATCTTTTCTTACAATGAAAGATTCAGGGAAATGTTTAATGCACACTACACTATTGTTAGTGTTTTTAAAATCCCTTGGAATTTTCTTTTTCCAAGTTTGTAACAACTGTTCATCTTTTGGGAAACGAAACACTGAAACGTAGGGCTGCCCTGGTTTATTAGAGGTACAATTTGGTACACAACAATAACGAGGCATTTTTTATAAAATGTGTCCAGCTTTAGGTAAAGTTATGAAAAAAAGTTTTAAGATAACTAAGATTTGACAGAATAAAAAAATATAACATTAAACTCTAACTTCTCATATAAAACAAAATATCTTAATTTACAAATAATTAAGGATGTTGGCACATAAGCATCAATTTATGATACCATGTCCTCACGAAGAAAAGAACAAATTCAATAATAACACAACAGTAAAGTTACACAATAATATAAATATCGTACCTTTCTTTATGGTATATAAAGGAGTAATCCTGAACTTCCTGAAAAAACAGTAAAGTTATCCTGAAAAAACACACTTCGGAACAGATACTAACTTTATCACCATACAAGATGGAAGCGTTATTAGTAATCGTGGGTTCCGCCAAAACAAAATATCATTCCCTCCTTTCGTCACGTGACTAGAACTAGCTCTCTGACTGGCGAAGCCTTCTTATTTAGAAAGCCTTGCTTTTACCGAGTGAATAACTTAATCCCTAGGGGAATTTCCTTTTTCTCTCAGGTCGATAGCACTTATGTGTGTGTAAGCGAGCGATGTGAGTAATTTCTTTAACTATGTCATTAAAACTCCCTTTTTCGAAATTTGTTCTTGCGTTGGTGTGGTAATTAGGAGAGACGGGTGAAAGCTCAGGTGTCGTCCTCGTCACTTGACCATGGTTGAAAATTTCAATGTCCGTCAACAAAATCCCTCGAGTAGGTGAACAATGCGACTTTAAAAATCACCTACCCACTTTTGAATTCTTTCGTTGCAAATTTTTAGCCCCCCGAAATGAAAACGTAGCTTTCTTAAAAATAATTGTATGTTGAAAAAAGACAGAAAAGTTGAAATTTTTCAAATTACAAAATTTTACTACTACTTTAAATCTTGACGAAAAATTGAGAGGATTTTTTGAAATGTTCGACACACAGGAAAAAAGTTTCATGCAATTATCTTTTTGCAATGAAGAAATTATTAAATGATTTATTTAAGTATTTTGAGTGTTTTATTATAATTCGTTCAAAAAAGTTTTCGGCTTTTTATTTTTTAAATAACTGATTATAAAAGTTTTAAAAATCATTTTTATTTAAGCGAAACGGTATTGTATTGATTCATTTGAGAAAAAATCATTAAATATGCAAAATATCATTGTTTTGTTTAAAAAAAAGTTTTTTTAAAATTCTTAAAAAAACGATAATTTTCAGCATTTTATTTTTTTACTCCCTGATTCTGAATAATCAAGAATGATTTACAAAAAACAATGTTTTTTTACTTAAAAAAATGTATAGTTAAAGCAACAAATAAAATGTTCATATAATATATTACAAAAAACCAAGCATATTCATTATTTTAACAATAATTACTTTTTTATAGCTTAAAATAATACAAGGGTTTTGTGTGTATGTGTGGTATTTTTATTTACCAATCAATCGTTATATACCGGTAGCTTAAGTATAGTCCAGAAAACTATAATCTCTTGTTTTATCCAGAAAAAAACAGATTATACAGTGTTATCATTGCATAATTAATCTAGTAATGTATAATAGAAAAATATATTGCTTTAGTTTAATAAAATATATATTATTTTAAATCCATTTTCTAAAAAAATTAATACAAAAACTCTCACAGTTAATTATTGAAAGGATTATTCATTTCTTCATTGCGTTGTTTTTTAATGTTAGATTAAAAATATATAAGAATAAAAAAGCCTGGAAATATTTATTTACATTCACTGTATAAAATCATTCAAAAAGAAAATAATACTATGTAACTAAAATATACTTCAGAATTATATTTTTTAAGGTATTTTATTCCCCTTTTCTTAAAAAGGTCATTCGTTAAGAATGAAGAAAACGAAAATCCACAACAAAACTAAAACAGAGACAAAGCTAGACTTGCTTTATGTTCAATGAAAGTTATATATAGTAAACACAATTTCAGAATAATATAAAGTTTTAATCAATATAATGCAATGATTTTCAACATTAAAACACCCCAAACTAAATTACTAAAAAATGAAGTTTCAAGTTGTTGTTTTTTTTTCATTTTTAAAAAGACATATACAAAATCAATTTAAAGTTTTGCACTAATCTAATACTCTACAATTAAATACGTTAGGTTTGAATAATTCCTTTGAAATTCCACAACAAAACTAAAACAAAGACAATCAAACAAAGTAAAAATATTTAAACGTAAAAACGCATCCATTTTGCCTCATAAAACGGGAAATTCCCTCCATCCTCCGTCACTGTAAACAATCCCTGCCCCTCATTTCAAAACCGAAACTGAACATTGACCTTCACTAATTCTACAGCGTCTGCGCAAATTCACAAAATCTTGCCAGTGTTTTTTTTTAAATTTCATGATCGCAAATACGGTACTTTACAAAAATCACAAAAAAAATTTTAAAATCCGTAATTTTTAAGCAATTTTTTTCAATCTTCGTAAAGATTACGGATAATATTTTTTTACACACGGAAAAATAGTTTCGTGCGATAATTTTAATAAATAACGAAGTTATTCAATGTCGAGTAAAATCTGGTCTAATTTTTAAAAAATCGCAGAAAAAAAGGTGTTGGTCATTTTATTTTTTAAATGAATGGATCTAAAAGAGAAAGGCTTGAAATTATTTAGTGTAGAATATCGATTTAATAACACGAAAAAAAAAATCATACGCAACGATTTAGAGATAATATTCATAAAAACGCATCAGTTTTAATACTATTTTAAAAAATTCGAAAAAAATAGAAAATATCGTTATTTTACAAAAAATAATTATACCGTATCTTGGCGAAATAAATGATTTTTCCGAATCTGTAATTATTTTTTGTCTGATTTTGAAAGTATGGATAGGATGGAAATTTTAAGATGGTGAAAAACGTCTGATCACCTCTCGGCCGAAACGTAATGGAAGTTCTGCCAAGTAAGCAACCGGCAAGAGTAAAACAATTAGGCGTTTTAAGGTTTTTAATTAATATCTTTTCAACTAATCACAATATCGGAATATAAATGGGCAATACGGCTTCCACGGAAAATTCCCGATCTTTTGGTACATTCCGTGACTTTCTGCGTCGTACGGTTCGTGAGAAGAAAGACGCACATACATACATACATACATACATAGATACGTTTGTTTACCTTTGGATTTTAATAGTGTAGACTAGGTTTCATAGCCCGGCGTTGCACGGGCTTATACCGAGGGTATAACTTAATCTCCATGTTAATTTCCTCCTTTTATTCTAACGCCAACTCTTTTGTGGGGTTTGACGCGCGTACGATGTGAGTGCATGACCCGTGAGTGCGTGTCATGGCATTGTTGCTTAACATTTTCCCTTCTCTTCACAAATTCTCGATCCTAGTACCACTGAAGACCCGCCGTGTAGGGACGCGATGCACGTAAAATATGTCAACAGCTGAAACGTCCTCCCGTTGGTGTGGTGTGGTAGTTAGGAGAGGGGGTCCTAGCTCAGGTGTCGTCCGCGTCACTTGACCATGGTTCAAAATTACGCGGACCGTGCCTAAAAGGCCTCGTGTTGCTGAACAGTGGGACGTTAATATTCACTCAACTTCACAAATTCAGCACTTCCAATATTATTTTCCGAAATTACTTTGATTTCTTTGTTTCTTTCCTCTCCGCTTAGCCCGGCGTTGCACGGGCTTTTACCGAGTGAATAACTTCACCCTCATGGAAATTTCGTGTTTCCCTCAGGCCGATAGCACTTGTGTGTGTGTGTGCGTGCGATGTGAGTGATTTCTTTAACAATGTCATAAAACTCCCTTTGTCGAAATTTGTTCTTGCGTTGGTATGGTGTGGTAATTATTAAAGATGGGTGAAATCTCATGTGTCGTCCGCGTCACTTGAGAATGGTTGAAAATTTCGAGGTCCGTCACCAAAAACCCTTGAATAGGCAAACAGTGCGAATTTTAAAATCACCAACTCACTTTCCAATTCTTTCCTTTTCCTAAGTGAATAATTTCATCCCCATGGAAATTTCGTGTTTCCCTCAGACCGATAGCACTTTGTGTGTATGCGCGCGATATGAGTGATTTCTTTAACTATGTCATAAAAACTCCCCTTTTCGAAATTTGTTCTAGCGTTGGGTGTGGTGTGGTAATTATTAAAGATGGGTGAAAGCTCAGGTGTCGTCCTCGTCACTTGAGCATGGTTGAAAATTTCGAGGTCCGTAACAAAAAATTTTCGAATAGGCAAACAGGGTGAATTTTAAAATCACCCACTCACTTTCCAATTCTTTCGTTGCAATTTTTTATTTCCCGGAAACGAAAATGTAGTCTTTTTAAAAATAGTTGTATGCTGAAAAAAAGACAGAAAGTATAAATTTTTAAAATTACAAAATTTCACTACTATTTTAATTCTTGGAGTAAAATTGTGAGGATTTTTTGAAATATTCGAGACGGGGGAAAAAGTTTCATGCAATTACGCATTATTTTAAAGTAAACTATAAGTTTTATGAAAGAGAACAAAAATTTCGATACTGATAAATATTTTAAATGAATATCAGAAATGCATAGAATGCATTTTAATTTTAAAAAAATTTCACTGGAAAAAAAAAATTCTAAAAGAAAATAATACTATTTGATAAAAACATTAAATTTTTTTAATTTTAATTTTATAGTTTTTCATTCCACTCTGTGTTAATTAAATTATTTAAACATGTATTTGCGAAAAAAATTATATTATACAAAACTTATTGATTATTTTCTAATAAAATTGATTAAAAATGCTCATTTAGCAATTAATTGTGACATACCATTTGCTTACATAATGGCAGCACTGAAAATGAAGTAAATTTCAGATCAGTGGGGATGCAGCAAGTGAATTCAATCATTGAAAAAGAGAGAATTAATTTACGGGGGTGGGAAAAATAAGCAGAAATGAACAAAATCGAATCCTCTAGAATTGAACCCAGAAAATAAGAATTAGACGCTTAGCGGTAGGGCGGAAGCAGCGCGTTAGCCAACCACGCTACCCAGACCAGTAGGAGAAGTGAAAATAGGCAATAATAATGTATGGGAGGTTCAAATTGAATTTAATTTTTAATTGAGGGGATCCACAGGATATTCACATAACGATTGAAAGATTTCGATTGAAGATTACATTTAAATGTATTACAAAAAATTTATTGATTTTTGATATTTTTAAAAAAAGCAATTAATAATAAAGAATATATAATACGAACATAGCTTTTTTTTCTAAGGAATTTATACCTATTTAACTAACTATTTCCAAAATAAAAAATTTCGAAATGGGCAAATTCTTCGATTTTATTATGAAACTAGCTTTCATGGCCCGGCGTTGCACGGGCTTATACCGAGGGTATAACTTAATCCCCATGTTAATTTCCTCCTTTTATTCTAACGCCAACACTTTTGTGGGGTTTCACGCGTACGATGTGAATGCATGTCCCGTGAGTGCGTGTCATGGATTTGTTGCTTAACATTTTCCCTTCTCTTCGCAAATTCTCGATCCTAGTACCACTGAAGACTCGCCGTGTAGGGGCTAAATGCACATAAATCATGTCGAGAGCTCAAACGTCCTCCCGTTGGTGTGGTGTGGTAGTTATGAGAGGGGGTGCCAGCTCAGGTGTCATCCGCGTCACTTGACCATGGTTCAAAATTACGCGGACCGTCCCCAAAAGGCCTCGTGTTGCTGAACAGTGGGACGTTAATATTCACTCAACTTCACAAATTCAGCACTTCAAATATTATTTTCCGAAATTACTTTGATTTCTTTGTTTCTTTCCTCTCCTCTTAGCCCTGCGTTGCACGGGCTTTTACCGAGTGAATAACTTCACCCTCATGGAAATTTCGTGTTTCCCTCAGGCCGATAGCACTTGTGTGTGTGTGCGTGCGATGTGAGTGATTTCTTTAACAATGTCATAAAAACTCCCTTTTTCGAAATTTGTTCTTGCGTTGGTGTGGTGTGGTAATTATTAAAGACGGGTGAAAGCTGATGTGTCGTCCTCGTCACTTGAGCATGGTTGAAAATTTCGAGGTCCATCACCAAAAACCCTTGAATAGGCAAACAGTGCGAATTTAAAAATCACCCACTCACTTTCCAATTCTTTCGTTTTACCGAGTGAATAACTTCATCCCATGGAAATTTCGTGTTTCCCTCAGGCCGATAGCACTTGTGTGTGTGTATGCACGCGATGTGAGTGATTTCTTTAACTATGTCATAAAAAC